>CM042836.1:37757037-38039537 GCA_023653725.1 Bungarus multicinctus
GTAAAGTGCAGAAGTAGTTTATCATTACTTTTTTCTGCACAGTGTGACATATCTTTGTTATTATCACTAAATGGTCATCTGCCTCCAGCATTGCCTAATAACCTAATCCTAACCGTATATCATTGCTGCCCTATATAAATACTCAATTGCTGGGCAATATATAATTTTGGTGTATAGTTTAGATGTTCTTTGTTGCCCTCCCATACAAAATAAGGCAGCATAGCAGGACTTGAGAGGAAAATTATTGCTATAAGGAATCAGCTAATGAATATAAATATTGCTTTATATCCAGTTTTTGTCCTGTTGATGGGGAAAATCATACAATGATGGGATTCTTCCAGAAACAGCAGAGGTTTCCACTAGAAGAAGGGTATTATTCCATTTTATCATGCATGTCCACAAATAGTATGATTCTGTAATGATGTAAAATTCTATCTGTATCATTAATCTTTTCTTGGTCAAAGAAATGAATTGCAATAATGTGTCTCATTACATATCATGCTTTCTTAAAATTGTATACATTTTTGCTTTATCTTGTAAGTGTATAAAAATTATACAACATAAAAATTGGAATTGTCAAAGCTTGATATTCCAACATAATTATTTGCTGTAAAAGTAATATTCTTGTTATTTTATCCTATGCCTTATGAACATCATATGTGTGTGATATCACATATATAAATTGTGAGGTATATTGGGGGATGTGTGTATGTACATATTCAGGCTGAGTAGTTAATGGAAGAAGATAATCAGGCATATGACTGGTTATAACTACAGAGGATAAAAGTACTTCTATATCATCATAAGGACTATTGGCAGCCATAGTCAGGCTCAGTAATTCATACTGACATTGTTTTAAAAGCCTTTCTTTAATATGAAATCATTCTTACACTTTTGTATTTTTTTCTATTTTGTGAAGAAAAAAAAATCTAAATTTCCTTTATGATGGTAAAAATAACAATGAGTAGAAACAAGGCTTGAATTGAATTCTTAAGAAGGTTATAATTTTCTTTTAATTTTCAGTGAAACTGCAGTGTTTTTAAAGTATTTAAAGAATATACAATAATTTCAAACTTTATTCCAATTGATCACTGCATAATTTTATGAGAAAGCTAAAAAGGAATTTATTTTACTACATTGAAATAACTTCTTTCATTTTAAATATTATTTATTTTATTAATTTATCAAATGTATATGCCTCTCATCTTGTGGTGCAATCAAGTTGTCTTGAATGTAGAATAAAATATAATCCTATCCTTTCCTATTACTATATATTTAAGAAAATTTGGAATGTCCCGTGTGTTCAATACAATATATGTTTATTTGCTTAGAATGCAATCAAGAGCAATAAAACCAAAGACTGAATATTGGAAATGTGACTGAACTATGACATTATATATGGCAAAAATATACCCAAACTTTTCCCCAAAAATTATGTTGTTATCACAGTTTTTTTAATGACCTTCCTTTCAATGCCTTCCTTATATTGTCCTAGGAAATTCTGAGTAATTGTAGGTAATATTTTAACATACAGGCTGATATTTTATCAATCAATATGCTATGGATAGTAATACTGGTTGAGCTACAAACATAATCCTACCCTTTATTTATCATTTATGTTTATTTATTGTAATTTGTCAAACAGAAACAAAAACAGGAATAATTTAAAAATACAATAACAGGGACGATAGGCACATTAGTGCGCTTATGCACGCCCCCTCTATGGACCTCTTAAGTATGAAGTGAAGTCCACGGAAGACAAATTGTGACTAAAACTATGAAAATTTGTAGCTGAGACAACTGAATCAGGCTGAGCATTACAATAAATAAATAAAAATAAAAATTGTATTTTTTACAGTCAAGTTTAGAACGATTTACATTGAATTTAAAGCCATTGATCACACACGTATTATTGCGATTAAAACAGAAAAAAAACATTTGCAGGAAAAACTAAACTACATGCAATTTTGTATGCAATACCTAAGTCTTTAGACAGATCTGTAATTGATCAGTATTGTGCATTGCTCTGAGTATTATCTCCATCCCTTTCATCATTCATTTAGTCCTTGAAGTGTTTTAATTATGATTTCAGATTTGAGTGCAGGTAATTTTTGCTCTTTCTAGAAACTAGTTTTCTTAATGGATTGTCTGTCAAGTTTTGTTTTCTACTTTTTCTAATGTCATCATGTAGCATATTGATGAGAAGATAATGTGCTGTTAAAAATAGTGAACAACAGCACACAAGATTCTCAGAAGCTGGAATTGTGGGTTTTCATGTAACTGCTGAATATATTATTACAGAACTTGTTACAGGAGCTAAGACTGATTGAGCTAGATTGAAGGAATGCTTTTTCCTTCTTCAATAACTTTCCTAAAATTAATTCTGGGAGCTTGGGGAAGGACAAAGGGGATCCCAGGAACTTCATCAACTTTTCAGTTGGATTGGGAAGTTTAAAATAAACAACAACAAAAACAAATTGGTGTTAATTTTGACAAGGAAAAGAGAATTTGTACTTACACTCTTCTTGATTTGCCTACATTAGTAATGTTGTAATAACACTGCTTCAGCAGAATGAGAATATCTGTTCAACCCTGGCTTCATTCAAAAGCTAAGCAGATAGCCAAGTCCTAGTTAATACTTGGATGGGAAGCTACCTGGAATTTCAGGGCTGTGAACTAAACTGGGATGTAAAAAAGAAAAAAATCACAGGAGGAGGTAATGGTAAAATTCTTCCTTAATATAGTAAGAAAAACTGTATGAATATATCCATATAGACCTCAGGAGTCAAGCAAATGGTACATTTACTTTTGTTGTGTATTATATTGTACATAATATCTATACTTATTATATACAGATAATCTCTATGCATACATGTTAGAAAATGATTTAGGGAAAATAAATTTCAACTTAAGATCAATTTCCCACAAATAATATTCCATAAATAAATATACTATAGAATTCCTTGTGTGTCCAATCACACTTGGCCAATAAAGTATTCTATTATTCTATTCTATTCTATTCTATTCTATTCTATTCTATTTTGAATAGGATTGTTGTTGATATGAAATAGCTGAATCACAATTGGAAAAACCAAAAAACATTTATTAAAAGCCACATGTGTTTACTAAGAAACATAAAATGATGAATTGTCAAGAATACATGTTGCTTTATGTTTTTCTTACACCTAAATTTATTGAAAAAAGAAAACCAATCAAGATTCCCTAGAATAACAAAAGCCTCAGTCCACAAAATCTTTATTTTAAGAAAATAGTTCAATTTTCCTAAATAAGAAATTTCTGCATAATCAAAGCAGACTCTTTTTAAAATCTGGACTCAATGTTTTTTTGGATAATTTGAAGATTTTCTGTGTGACCACCCTTATACTGTAAGTCCTGAAGGTCCTTGTACATTTTCTCTCAACTCATTTTTGTAAAAATAGATTTTCAAAATGTTATTAGAATATATTTATTATTAATAATAATAATAATTATTTAATATAAACTAATAATATAAACTCACTCAGATAAATAGATTTGTACTAGTCTTCCTTTATTTCTTTGTTGGCAAAACATAAATTTAACACAAAAATAGTTTGTTGTGAAAGCGACTACCTGTGAAGATTCCTGGATTGGAGGTGAAAGGTGAAAGTAGAAGCAGTATGCTCTGTCTCATAATTAGGTAGACCAGGTTGACCTGATAGACCAGTCTCATCAGAAAAAACACTCACTCAGATAAGCATAGATTAACTCTAGACAAACAATCAAGGAGAAAACAATACCCTAATCAAGGGACTATCAAGGAGAATATCATATCCCTATCAAAACTAGCAGGGCAAACTACTGTATATAAGCATGAAACAAATCCCTAATGCATTCATAGTGATGAAGTTACCTAATCGGATAATGAAATATCTGGAAGCATGAAAACTCAGTACCAAGGACTCCACACACACACAAAAAGTATAACTGTAAGCCATCTCTATGATTGTCTTCAAAATACGAAACACCTACTGAGAGGTACTTGCTCCCTTCTTTTCTGTATTTAAGATTATGTTTAACATTTTTCTTTTTACATTTGCTTTCCATGTCTACATCATTTCAGTGAAATATTACATCATTTTACTGTAATCCATTTTACTGCATTTGTTGAACATTTACAACATGCAGTTGGGATGCCTTTTATATGGTTTTTGCTCTAGTTCATTGTCCTGAAACCTGGGAATGGGCAATACTGTATAAAATATAATAAATAACATTAATTGTGTACATATGCAGGAGAGAATGACACAGTAGGTGGATGCATCTAATCAACATTGGCTGAAATAGCTAAATATGATGGTTAATATCTACTAGAAAAAATCCAAAATTGGAAATTGTGTCAGAGAAAATAAGAAAATAAGAAAAAAAAAAATGCCAGAAGACTTCAGCAGCAAACAATTTTGGTATTGACCATCATCTGCATTAAGCATGTCCATATAGTCAACAAGTCAATTTGACGCAGCATTTACTCTAGTGGTGCTTTGAAGTAACTTCAAAGTACCACATTGGAAGAATGTTAATTTATAATGTAAGTCATTGGGCTTTAGTGAAACAGAGTGAAACTGACACGTTAAAAAGTCTGCTAAATACAACTTTATTGCTGTTATCTAGGACTGTATTCTAGATTTACATTAAGACAACAAACAGCAAAATTTGCTTTCTTTGGTTCATGGATTTATAGTGCCACGTCTAATTCAACTCTGGGTGATGTATAATAGAAACAAACATCAAAGAAAGAAAAATAACTATACAATATTAAAAATAATAAACCAGGATATAAAATATAAAATAGTGACCAAACAGGATCATTATCTAGGTTGTGTATTGATTGAATTAAAATGATTTAGAGTTTCTATCTTGAATATATATTTTTAAAAGCCAGGCCTGGCTTTTTTTTTGCTCAATCTTGGGTATTGCTGGCTCTTTGAGAAAAAAGTGGGTAGCCTCAGTTTTAGCTCTTAGAGAAGTGTTTCAATCTTGACAACTTTAAGAGTTGTGGACTTCACCTCCCAGAATTCCCCAACCAGCATTGTTGGCTGAGGAATGCAGGGAGCTTAAGTTGATACTTCTTTAAGTTACTAAAGTTGAGAAATGCTTCTCTTAGAGGGATAAGCATAGTAGGAATGATGCATGATTTAAAAATACAAAACTAGAAAACAAAAATGAGGCTCTGCTTCTCCCATATATCATCAGGAGAAAATAAAATAAAAGGAAAAATCTGGTAATGAATTATGCTTGATTTGTTTCATAAACTTTGAAATAGGATAAATGAGTTCAGTATAATTGTGCTTCAGTCAATCACTGTATATTAAAGGCTAATTGTTAAATCACTAGTAAACTGAACCAGAACAGTTGCTATAAGTGAAGAACAGTGCTATATTTAATAAAAGTAATGATTAGAATTTATTTTAATTTTTTTAGTGGGTAAACAAATCTGCCTCTGACCACCTGTGGAAAGTTTTTATTTTTCTTCACAGAGTGAGGAATAAAATGTAGGAGGAGGTTTTAAAACAACTCACATTCAATAAATGGTTGTCATGCTATTTTATGGAAGATTATAAGGAAAAGGTAAAATAATAATCATTCTGAAGCTTAAAAGCTGTTCTAGAAAGCAGTTGAAATGTGATTGCTTGAAATGCCAAAAATGACAAATCCTGTAAAAACTGCAAAAGGCTGTGAATTTGTAACATCTTTATGGAATCTTGGGTATTATTTATATATTAATATAATTACAATTTAATAATCTTCAAATATAAAAAATAAAATTTGCAAATATTTTACAATGAAGTACCAAAGAAACTGAAAGGCAGTACAAGAGAGCACTGATAAAATGATCTGTTCAGATAAAACCAAATGCTTGCCAAATGACAACACATTTTTAAGGTAACAAAAGGACTTATTAATTGCTAAAAGATGACAAAAGTCCTACGTGTATTATTATGGTTCCTTGCAGATATTTAGATTGGATTTGGCATTTTTATCCAACTATAGAGTTCTTCCCAAATACTTTGAATAGCAAATGTTCTTTGTTTGATGGTTTTAAAGATATTGTTGCAGGATGTAAGCTGATCCAAGTAAAGCTGCCTTTTGCAATTGACCGATGGTGATTTTGTCAACATTGATGGTATTCAACTGGTAAACCAGATTTTTTAGGATTGCAGCCAATACACCTATTACTGTTGGTATTATGCTTTCTTTTCCCACAGTTGTTCTACTTCTACTTTGTTTCTTGTGATTTTCTATAGTTCTTTTTCTTCTCTTCTGAAGTGTTCAGGTAGCACACAATCATGCCTACCGTCCCTGTCCATTGTCCCCAATTATTAGTTCCTATTTCTTGTATTTAAACTTATGTTTATTCTTGTTTCTGTTATATTGTAATCTTTCAACAAATAAATAAATAAATAATAAATAAATAGGTACTGCATGTCTACTATCAAGTCTTTTTTGTCTTTCTTATCGATAATTGTTAAGTCTGGGGTGTTATATTTTATGTATTGGCTGTGTAATACTTTGCCTTGCCATGTCCCTTTTCTGTTCATTTGTAGGTTACTTTGGTCTCTCTTGTGCTTAATAAATACACTTCATGGTGTATTAGTTTTAGTGCATTATCTTCACTGTCCTTCAGCTATTCTTCCAATTCCCCCTTTTTTTCCTTCAGTTGTCTGGTATACTTGCAACATTCTTCATGCACCTATTTTCCTTGGTAAGTAGAATCTGTCAACATTGATGCATGGATGAAGGGTATTACTGTCATTATTTTTCTGGTTTTGCTACCCAGGGCTTTTAGTTCTGTTTTAGTGCAATCCATAATTCCACTTGTGTGTTTAATGACTGAAATTGCCCAGGTGTGAATCACTTTTATAACATTTCTGCCAGTGAATTGGGATTTTAAGATCTTCTTCATTCTCGTGATGTACTCACTTCTAACATTCTTTTGATTTTAACGTGCTTGATAATGTCAACTTGAAGAATGCCCAGGCTCTAGTATTACGTTCATACAGTATCTTGACTTTTTTTTTAGTTTAAACTAAGTTTCCTATTGATAGTAAGGCACATTTGTCCAGTCCAAACTCCATCGCAATATCTTGGGTTTATAGACAGAGAATGTTGAGCAGCAATTTTATTTCACAGTGTTTTTCCATACAGATTGTATAGGCTGGCAGAAGTTTTTTGCTCTTTGATGGCCATGGCCTGAGTTATTCAGTATTGTTGACAGAGTAATCAATGCAATAACAAACAGTTGTAGGGAGAGTGTGATATTAAGCTCTTTCAGTCTATCATTGACCACAACTGTGTTTTCCATTGTGCCACTGATCTTTCTACTATTCCTGTTATTTCTAGGCAATTCATTATCCAATCATGTGGCAGGAAGTCGAATGCTTTCCTTAATCAGTCCAAACTATATTCAAATTGATCTTCTTTTTCTTAATTTTCCAAAATCACCTTCTCAGTTAGGAGGTGATCTTTTATTCCTCTGCTGTTTGGATGGTTTTCTTTTTGCTCAGGTGGAAGGGACTTGTTTTCAACTAGATGCTGTTGGACGGCATCCACTCATCAATTAGCTACTTGGAAGTTGTTGGTAAGTAGGTAAGTGGCTTGCATTTGCCTTTTGCCTCTATAGTTCCCTATTGTTAGATCGTTCATTACCAGGTAGGTTTTGCCAGATGTTAACCAATCTTTAATTTCACCTCCTTTAATATGTTGTTAAATTGCTTTTCAATGAGAGGGCATTTACCAGTCACATATTTCAACTAAAAGTGATGTATTTTATATTTACCTGATTCCTGATCAGTTCTTGATATTCCTTGCTCTTTTATTCACCATTTCTGCTATTATTACCAGTTCTTTCATTTCACTTTCTTTTTTATTCTTATCCACCTCTTTTACCTAAACTCCGTTTTATTTGCATTTCTTTGGGATGTCCTTAGCTGCTATAGGAGATGACCAGGCTGAGCCTGAGGGAGGGGTTAAATGTATCATCAGTCTTGAGTCTCTTGTGGCCACAAAAGATCTAAATTCAGCCCACTTTGAATTCCATTGACTTATTTACTGCCAAATTGTTTTGACCATTAGTAATTCAGATTCTTGTAGAGAGTATTATCATTAACCTATATTCATTTGAACTGCCTGTACTCCTGATTTTCTCTGTTTGACAGCTGCACCCAAATCTGCTCTGTCAGGTGTCAACTAGTTCACTTCAGTATTTTATCTGATGGATTGGTACAAACATTTCTGATTTAACTGAAATTGGAGATTTTGCTTTTATGGTGCAATTAGAGATATATATCTGTTAATATTCTTGGCTATAACTGTAATTTGATAACTTTTATTTCAAGTGCTTCCTTGATCTTTCTCTCCAAGTGACATTTCCAGGTATTTTTTGGTTTTGACTTTTTTATTTTTCAATTTCTTTTCTTTCATCTCTTCTAGCTTGCTTGGTTTTGATATTAGCATACTATCTTATTTTCCAATTTAATCTTCCATTGGTGGTCCACTGGCTTTTTGGTTTGTTTGTTGATATTACATCCCACATAGCTGTGTTGTACATTAGTTGGTTTGTTTCTTGCAGTGAGCAGGTGTTTATATTCAATATTACAGTATTGGTATCTTTCAATATTTGTGCTATTTTGTTAAGCTGCAATGCATTCAGCCTTATTCTGTTGCATGGTAATTCTTTGTTTAAATTCTTCTTTTGTTAGGAAGTTTCTTTCTGAGAAGGCAGAGGAGACTGGTATTTAGTTTGGGAATGAAAACAATATAATACCCAGGCTGGTTTCTCAATTTGTCTCTACAGTCTCTTCTACATCTAGCTAGACTTTGACTTTTGTTGACTTTGCAGTACTTCCAATTCTGTTTCTGTGAATACTTCTTTTATATTATAAATCAGCATTTGATTGGGTAGCCTCTTCTCTGTCACTCCTGATTCTGGATGGTTATTTCCAACGAGAAGAACAGGTTGGATGGTTATTTCCAGAACTGGTGCATTCTTTTTTGAATATTTTCTTCTTGTTGGGCTTGATTTGTAATAACAGATCATTATTTTTTGTTTTCAATCTTTGTACATATGTCATGGGTAAAACACTTTTCTTCCATTAGTGCTACAACTTTTAGCTCTGGTTGCTCAGCCAACAGTCATGAGTCCAGTAGCTCAGTTGTCACCAAATGTCCAGACACTTCAATACCTGATATGGTTTTTATTGATCCCATATGGATTTAATATGGTAAATTATATCTCATCATACTTTTCTGGTTTCTCTGATGAGACCTGTCCAATATGGTTGAATCTCTGGCATAGTACTGGAGACTACTGGAAAGAAATACATAGCATTATTTTAAAATAAAATTAAAAATGAACTTTTAATTGAAACACCCAGTTTATTCTTGTTTAGTTTCACACTAAATAAAAGAAAAATCACTATTGTATGAACCATATGTTGATGACTGCAAGGACAAATGTGGTTTGGCATTGGAAAAGAGACACTTTGCATGCAATATCAGATTTGAAAACCAAATTTGAGAACTATTCAGCAATGTAAAAATAAATAGTATAAATTCAGAATAGAAGTTTCATGAAATTTTAATAAGAATAACTCCCCTGTATATCAACATCACACAACAAGGTAAAATCAGTTACTTAAAAGTACAGTTTTAAGAGGGAAATAATTAATGTAAAGTCAGTAATTAGAAACAATTCCAATGTTTACAAATATGTTAATGCAATCATCACTTGGATACAGTGGAAGGGAGTTTAAAACAATGTAGTTTCCCAACATTGTTTTTACTATTGCTTCTTTCCTTTATTTATTAAATTTGTTTATTATTATTTCCCTTTCCTTCTCTCAACATATGTCAAATAGTGGTGTTATCGGTATTATCAGGTTTACATTTTTCTTTAAGATGGCATAAGCTTAATTCTATACATTTATTTATTTAATTTTGAATTGAATTAAAATTATAAATGTCATCTGTAAGCATCAAGAACATTTGCAGAATATAACAGTATAATATAATACTTTGTGCAGAAAAAAAATCATACAAAGATATCTGGCTTGACAAGAGTACTTGTGCAAAAGATATTGATAGAGTAACTGTAAACTGAATAAGAGTCAGCAGATTATTGTTGCAGGAAAGAAAAAAAAAAGCCTGCATCTACTGAAATGTTACTTCCATATTCTGAGAAGAAATAATTCTATACTACTGTTTTGATGAAACAATACCTCAAATAGTTGTCCAGTTCTGAGCATCAAAGTTCAACAAATTGCGGAAAAATTAGAACAGATTTAGAGAAGGGCAATGAAAAAAAAAATCAGGGACTAAGTCTGTATAAAGAAAGTTGGTATATTTAAATTAGACTTGAAGAAAGATAACCGAGGAACAAATATAAACCTTCTTTTTGAATATTTAAAAAGAGGTCAGGATTTATTCTTGCTTATTTCAGAGGGCTGGACTCTGAATAATGACTTAAGTTACAGAAAAGCAGATTCCAAATGAATTATCCTAATGGTAGAAGCAGTTTAACAGTGGAATCAATTTTCTAGTGAAATTGGGGCTCCCCCTACTTCGATGCAGTTAATTAAAGGCTAGTTTGTCATTTGTTTGGAATATTTTAACAAGGGATTCCTATACTGAATAGAGAATTGAAAGGGGCTTATATGGCCCCTTACTTTTCTCTGATTTTATAACCATATGATTATATTATATATTATATTATAGAATGGAAAGGAACAGTTTCTCATATTTTGATCTAATACAAATTCATTAGATGCATTTTATAAGGCTAGTTTTGTCTCAGTCTCCACTGAAATATAACAATAAATAATGCTAATAAATTTGGGACCTAAAATGGTATATAAACATTACTATACTTATAAGATATCAGTGAAATGATGGTGATAGAAACTGGCTCAAGTATATATATATTTACTGTAACAGGAGCAATATTGTTACCAAAATACAATTTTCCTCAGTTTTTGAGTAAACATGCCATACAACTTCTCTCCTAAGAACAGAATAGTAGCGATAAGATGTTTTCGGAACTATTTAGATTCCTATAACTATACAATAGCAGAAAATATACAGGTGAAACTTGAAATATTAGAATATCATGCAAAAGTTTATTTATTTCAGTAATGCAATTTAAAAGGTGAATCTAATATATGAGATAGACTCATTACATGCAAAGCAAGCTAGTTCAAGCCGTGATGTGTCATAATTGAGATGATTATGGCTTACATCTCATGAAAACCCAAATCCGCAATCTCAGAAAATTAGAATATTATGAAAAGGTTCAATATTCTAGGCTCAAAGTGTCCCACTCGAATCAGCTTATTAAGCCATAATACCTGCAAAGGATTCCTGAGTCTTTAAATGATTGCTCAGTCAGGTTCAGTAGGAATCACAATCATGGGAAAGATTGCTGACCTGACAGTTGTGCAGAAAACCATCATTGACACCCTCCATAAGGAGGTAAAGCCTCAAAAGGTAATTGCAAAAGAAGTTGGATGTTCCCAAAGTGCTGTATCAAAGCACATTAATAGAAAGTTATGTGGAAGAGAAAAGTGTGGAACAAAAAGGTGCACAAGCAGCAGGGATGACCGTAGCCTGGAGAGAATTTTCAGGAAAAGGCCATTCAAAAGTGTTGGGGACTTTCACAAGGAGTGGACTGAGGCTGGAGTCAGTGCATCAAGAGCCACCACACAAAGACGGATCCTGGACATGGGCTTCAAATATCGTATTCCTCTTGTCAAGCCGCTCCTGAACAACAAACAACATCAGAAGCGTCTTACCTGGGGCTAAAGAAAAACTGAACTGGTCTGTTGCTCAGTGGTCCAAAGTCCTCTTTTCTGATGAGAGCAACTTTTGTATCTCATTTGGAAACCAAGGACCCAGAGTCTGGAGGAAGAATGGAGAGGCACGCACTGCAAGAGGCTTGAAGTCCAGTGTGAAGTTTCCACAGTCTGTGTTGATTTGGGGAGTCATGTCATCTGCTGGTGTTGGTCCACTGTGCTTCACTAAGTCCAGGGTCAACACAGCAGTCTACCAGGAGATTTTGGAGCACTTCATGCTTCCTTCCACAGATGAGCTTTATGGGGATGCTGACTTCATTTTCCAGCAGGACTTGGCACCTGCCCACACTGCCAAAAGCACCAAAACCTGGTTCAATGACCGTGGGATTACTGTGCTTGATTGGCCAGCAAACTTGCCTGACCTGAACCCCATAGAGAATATATAGGACATTGCCAAGAGAAAAATGAGAGACATGAGACCGAACAATGCAGAAGACCTGAAGGCTGCTATTGAAGCATCCTGGTCTTCCATAACACCTCAGCAGTGTCACAGGCTGATAGCTTCCATGCCACACCGCATTGAGGCAGTAATTGCTGCAAAAGGGGCCCAAATCAAGTACTGAGTACATATGCATGCTTATACTTTTCAGAGGTCCGATATTGTTCTATGTACAATCCTTGTTTTATTGATTGCATGTAATAATCTAATTTTCTGAGATTGTGGATTTGGGGTTTTCATGAGCTGTAAGCCATAATCATCACAATTATGACAAATCATGGCTTGAACTATCTTGCTTTGCATGTAATGAGTCTATCTCATATATTAGTTTCACCTTTTAAGTTGCATTACTGAAATAAATGAACTTTTGCACAATATTCTAAGTTTTTGAGTTTCATCTGTATATACTTCAGCGGTCAACTCATTTTAAGTGCTATGAGAGCTTACTTTCTTGCAGATCTTTGGTTACCAGGCTCAAGTAATATTACTAGTACACAGGAGAATGAATTTTGCTGATTGTTTTTATATAACTAGTTTGCCTTGCTTGGTTTTTTATACCTTGATAGTTTCTTGATAAAAATATTGTTTTTTCCCTAGCACCACTTATTTTTCTTTGATAATATAAGATTTTAATATTTTATATTCATTTGGCTTTTATTGTTGGTATTTGAATGCTTGGTTGTACCTAGTTGTGTTAGTCTTCTAGAAATGTCCTTTGCACCTGAGCATTTATGCAGGAACAATGAAATGAGGCTAGTACCAATGTTTCTGTAGTATAGGCATTGGAGAAGCACATGTCGTGCTTTTTCTGTGTGTCCAGAATCACAGAGAAATTGCCTCTTTCAAATAAATAATATTGGCTTTCAAAGACAGCTGAGGGGAAGGCATGGCAATATTTTGTTAAGAATCTGAAAAATTTACAGCAGACTCAAAATATTCAAGAAGCATAAAAGCATTCTAAATAAATAAATACATTTTATTATGAAATCTTTTTACAACAATTTAAGAATCATGACCTTAAAATACAAACAATCCACATGCTTTATAACTGATTAAAATTATAATTGCATAATATATCAGAATCCTATTTCAGATGTTGATGATGGTGACTATTTTACCCATTTTAGTGGTACAACCATTGCAAATTATTTACATTATCCTTGTGATCTGACCTCAATATATGTAGTAAAAAAACCTCATATTTTATTTATCTCCTTATTTAAAGGTATGTTTTTTCATTGGTGATTTAATCCCTTTTCTTATTTATAAACTTATTTCCTGAAATTATTACAATTTTTTTTTAAATCTTAAGAGTAAAAAATTAAGAACTCTGCTAAATTATACAATGTTGTGAGGTACTGGCCAGCAGTGCTGAAAAATTGTTGGATGATGACTTGTGCCATAAATTAGATTTATTGAGCATCTAATTCATTAAACTAGATGAATTTGATAGTTCTGTAATTTGATAGTCATAGTTTTCCACATTCTAAACTTTTATGGCCATTATACCCATCTAATTCTCCTACCCCTTGTTTTCGATTCTTATAAACTTGTATAAATACTTTCTATTTTAATATCTTCTAGTTTTCTCATTTTTTTTGTTTCTGATGTATTGTTTATGCTTTCCCTCTCCCTTCTTATGCTGGTCTAGGATAAAGATTTGATATTTCGATAATCACTGATAAAGAAAAAAATATATAGTTTTAAAAGTGGCAGCCACTGATATTGTTTAACTTTTGCCTCAGATATTTCTAATACTGTTTTCATCTTGTTTTTTCCATCTTACATTGTTCTAATTCCATTGAAACTTCTTTGATTATAAGAAAGGTCATGGGAATCACAAAGTAATAAGTTTGAAATTATTTGGATAATACTGATATATAACTGCTTAAAGAGGACTTTCTACTCAGTGGAATGTGGTCAATACATTTTCTTTTGTACATTCTTTATATCCAATCTTCAGTGGTAAAACATGCTCTATTAGATCACAGGAGTGTATACTATACCTTGCTTCATGGGACAGTAGGAAAGCACTGGCCCAGAAAGTTTTGGGAGAAATCTATGAATTTTTTGTGAGTATTTAAATACAGGAAAACTCAATTTTATGGATAGAATTGAGTAAAAGACTACTTGAGCATTTTCAAGCCAGCTAATGACTTGGCCTATGTTTTGCAGATGTAGTGATACTCTGAGAATCAAAATTAATAAATGAAGAGCAGCTATTTAAGAGACTGTACTTCTATCTTTTAGCCCATTTCACCACTCATTCCCAAATAATATATGTATGTTAAAACTGCAGGTTGCTTTGTGATCTGGCCATGGCTGATTGATCAAGTACAGAAAGTAGTTTGGCACCGGGCTGATCAATAATGTATTGAGTCAATAACTATGACTCAATAACTCAATAACTATGTAACTCTTAACACTGAGGTATTTGCTGTGTACTAACATAGTTTTGTGTTTAATGATCCTATAAAGGTCCTATTTAAAATAGGCAAAGTGCAGCAAATGTCAATGGGTTTCACTAGTTTAGATTCCACTTCTTTCTTGACTACAGGACATTGCATTAATCAGATTAATTCAGTAGTTTTTTTGCATCCCTATGTCCATTGCATGAGAAATAAAATATAATGTAAGAGACATTGTTGAGAAATCAGACTTTATGGTTTGTAAATCCATATTCTAGAATTTCTTTTTAATACTTAACAGTGATCATTCACAGAACCCATGCAGTTTTATCAGGACTCTTAATTTTGTTATGTTTCTGGATTTCTAGCAGAGTTCTAAGCAGTGCTTCTTGAACACAATCCTGCAATTTTGATGAAAGATACCATTAATTATATCTGTCAGATAACAAGTTAAATCCAACAGTTATTGCTGGGTATAATTATTAGCTGTCAGTCATTTTACTAGTGCATTTAATTCCTTCTTTTTGGACCATTATTTTTCCCCATTAGAATCCACTTCTTTATGATATTTTTTGAAATACTATTTTTAAAAGAATTTTGAATCCACTTCTCTGTTTTGTGAGGAATTAATTTTATATACTTAATTCATAAGCATCTGAATAAGATACACATTGTAAAACATTTCTTCTAATTCAGACTTCTTTATATTGGAAATGAATGCAGATTATATCATTTTGAAACATAACAATAGAGTTGGTGTGTTAGAACTAAAGTTCAGCCTTCTGCTTCCAGCCACACAGCTATCCCATACATTGAGTTAATAGTCTGGATACTGTGTGGAAGTCACGTAAAACTCTATTCTTTGAAAGCTTAAGGGAATGTGGACTATATATACTATTCTGACAGTGATCCATTTTCTGAAATAATAGTAAATTATTATAAATAATAATAGTAAACCATTTTCTGAAATAGTAAATAAGTCACAGAAATTTAGCACTTTTGTGAAGTTCTGATCTTTCTGGAATAAACTTTTATATTATAAAATTACATGAAACTATCTCAGTTCTGGAGATACAAAGGGATTTGGAGTTCCATAGATTCTTAATGTCAGGTGCAAGTGACTGGGAAGTTCAAAGCACTAAGTTTATTACTTGCTACTTGTACACAAGAATCCAATCTAACCATTAATAGTCAAGGCCAATTGGCACTAGATAACAATCAATAGAATTCATTAGGGGCTGGACTCAGTCTCTTGTGGCTATGTAAAGATTCCAAAGTGATAATGTGTTTGACCCCACCATTGGATTCTGCCTGGTCTTTCCTACATTAAAAATGGTAATAATTGGGTTTTAAGAATATAATCTTGAAGTGTATTTTTCATCTTTAATAGGCTTTTTTTTTATAAAATAGATTCCATGGTTTTAATGGGATGTTTTTTCAAGCATACTTAGACTTGCAGGTTCAGTTTTAGAAATTGCATTACTGAGCATAGGATTAAAGACTAAATGATTAATTGTGTGGGTAATACTAATAGTAATAAAAGCATAATCAATTATAATCCCATTTTCACAACTACTGGAGCTTGCCTTGTGATGGCAAAACATCTGGGAAATTGTTTTATGGCTTTTGGGAACCACAAATTGCATTTTATTTTCTCTCTCTGAGCCTTTTTGATTATTGGTGTAGAAAGACTATGCCAGTCTTCTCTCCTAAGTTGACTGCCATCATTCTAAATGGATTAGTTTCTGGAAAAAAATCAACATATGTTTGGACAATTTTCTAGCTTGCTCTGTCACAAAGAAATTGGCATTAGTATGTCATCCACTTTGTTACTTTATCTATTGCGAGGCTGCTTAAATTCTGACAAACCATTTTTCATGTCATTTTTCCAGATGAAAGGTTTAGAGCTTGATACTTTCAGTAGGATAGGTTATATATGAATATAATACTACAACCATTAGAAATACACTCAAAATGGTTTTTGACATAACATTATTATATCTTTAGCAATCTTGAAGCTTTTTACTAAACCAGGCTGCTTGACAGGAATGTGAATGATTATTTCTGTGAATGAATTCTGCTTTACTGAACAACATATAGAGTTGCATGTTAGTTGCTTTTTTTTTTTAAAGGGTGGGCTTTATAAATCAGTGAGCAGATTAATAAAATGTTGAAAATATTAAGTAGTTAAATATTGCAGCATAAAAGAGCAGAAGCATTATAAAGATAAATACAAAAACAACACACAATAAATTGAACAAAGAAGGCAATGGAGGCAGATAGTCTTTGCCTGGCATTAAAATAAACCAGATGAACTTCCTTGAAAGAGCATTCCACACAGTTCCATTGTCAAGTTAACCTATCCTGCAACCTTTGAAGAAAAATCTCTTACTGTTTGAAAATATTCTTTTATGCATCATCAATCCTAAATGATGAAAATCTTAAAAGTCAAAAACTGTATCAGAGTTGGGCCAGAAACAATCTGAGAGCCAAAACAATTGACAAACCATAAGTAAAATTTTGATTGCTTATTGTACCCTATGACTATCATTAAGTGTCGTACCTTATGATTCTCAACTCTTGACAAATGTATCTTTTCTTTTATGTGTACTGAAAGCATTTACACCAAGACAAATTCCTTGTGTGTCCAATGACACTTGGCCAATGAAGAATTCTATTCTATTATATTCTGTTCTGTTCTGTTCTGTTCTGTTCTATTCTGTTCTGTTCTGTTCTGTTCTGTTCTGTTCTGTTCTATTCTATTCTATTCTATTCTATTCTAAAAAGTGTAATCATAATGCACAGTCTCAGTGAATAGCCTCACATGTGCATTTTGGATTAATTACAATTTCCAAATTTTCTTTGGAAATCTCATGTAAAGCACATTACAGCAGCCCAATCTAATTACTAATTAGTCTTGTACTACTAATGTTGAGTATCTAGAAAGGAGAAGAAAATATAATCTCAAAGTATATAAATAAGCTCCCAAGAGGTGAATGCATAGAAGACAGTATGTTTGTTTGCTTAAACGCAAACAAAAACCTAGCTGATATGGTTAAAAATTCAGATACATTCTTTTTTCTATGTCCATTATGTTCTGCTAAGATAAACAAACTGAGTACCCTACCTGACAGAATTGAAAGCATAGAATCACTCATTCACTCAATAGAAGAACGCTTAGCAACACGTTTTGAAACAACTATACAAGCAAGCCTAATTTATCTTGAAAAAAAATACAGCACAGATAAGTGAGTACCTATCAGCTCAAAATCAAATCCCACAACAACCACAACCACTACCTCAACTACAATCACAACTACAACCAAAAATAACCACCAAACCACAGTCACAATCACTATCCCTTCAAATCATTCAACAAATAATATCTCCTTACTCATCAGAGACACCATGGAACGTGAACAGAAACGTCCAAATGCAATCAAATTTGGTTTCGAAGACACCAACGAATCAGATGACACCACCAAAGTTTGTGATATCATAAACAACTCTAATACAACAAACATCTCTCCTGAAGATATCATTGAAATAACCAGAGATGGCCATAGGTACAAATACAAGGACGGCTCTGTGGCCCCAAGATTTTGTAGAGTTGTATGCAAAAATGAGTCCAACAAACGCATATTCATTCATACAATAAATGCCATTGCGAAAACCAATCCCAATCACACAAAAATTTGCTCAAGACCAGACTTATCCATACTGCAAAGAATCCGCTCCCGTGAACTCCACCCAGAACTCAAAAACCATCTAGACAATGGAGAAAAGGACCTATACATTGACTACAGAGCTGATTGCATAAAAAGAAAGTCACAAAACACACAACTCCGCATCCAACCCCACCCCATCCAATCCAACATCACTCAAAACTAGGCATACATGCCCCTAACTATCTCTATTCCAACCACAATGCAAGCTATTCAATGCAAGAAGCCTTGTAAATAAAATACCTGAATGTCTCCTTTTACTAAATACGGCTAAATTCGACATTATATTTGTCTGTGAAACATGGGTCAATGCATCTCTCCCTGACTCCATTACCACAGTAAGAGACTACCATGTTTACTGATCAGTTCATGAAATCCGTAGAGAACGTGGTGTTGCTATCTTCTATAAAAAGTCCCTACATCTAAAAAACATCCAAGTTACCCAGGAGTTTGCTATTCCTGAGACCATCGTCTGTGAACTGTTCTTAAATATCACATTTCGGTTCTTACAATGTTACAGAGCCCCTGATTATGCCATCAAACATGCAAACAAGCTAAATACACTGCTAACATGGGCAGCATCCTGCCCACACGCTTTTATCTGTCTTGGTGACTTCAATCTACTTCATATTAACTGGACCCTTAATGAATATACAACTGAACCCACACATGCAACCTTTTACAATGCAGTAACAAATCTGGGACTAGAACAACTAATAACCAACAACACTAGACTTAATAACTGCCTCGATTTTCTGCAATAGATTGAATTCAATTTATGGAATACAAATTAAAGAAACCTTTTCCAACAGTGACCACAACATGATTGACTTTTGTGTCAATATACAACCACACAAAAATAATCACAACAACAGAATCCCCAATTATAACTTCAAAAAAGGCAACTATGATTTTATAAACAACGATCTCTCATCCCTTGATTGGCAATTTCTATTCTCTGGATGCAATACTGTAGAAGACCATTATAACATATTTTTACTTGAAGTCAAAAGAATCATCAAACTATATGTATCATTAACAACTCCCAAAACCAGAAAAAATAAATTACCCAAAACAATAAGGAAGCTTCAATCCAAAAATAAATCACTTTGGTGGAAAAACAAATCTGGTCATGTTCCCAACTTCAAAAGCCAATACAAAAATTTATGCCTCCAGATAAAATCTGAATGCACCAATTATCACATTAAACAAGAAGAAAACCTTCTATGCACCAATTCCACCCACACTTTCTACAATTTTATAAACAACAAACTAAAAGACTCAAGGTCCATCCCACGCTTGAAAGGACCTAATGGCAAAGACTGCAATGATGACACTATTAAAGCCAACCTCTTTAACACATTCTTTGGTTCAGTATTTGTAAATAGCAATGGATCATGCCCAGTATTTCCTAGTCGAACCACAGACAACTACAATGATCTAATACGTATCGATTTTACAGAAGAAATTGTTGAAAAAGCACTGCGCAATCTAAAACCATCTCTATCTATTGGACTGGATGGAATATGTACCTACTTGTTAAAAAAACTATCCACTGCCATAGCAGAACCTCTAAGCATAACCTTTGAAAAATCTTCTTGGATCAGCTCCTTTCCAAAACTATGGTCACAAGCCACGGTCATCCCCATCTTCAAAAAGGGACACCCCAACCTAGTTGAAAATTACAGACCAATATCTTTATTCTGCATCACCTGTAAAGTCATAGAATCAATTATTAACCAATCCATCATCCTCCACTTAGAAACAAACAACCTACTCTCTAATAAACAATTTGGTTTCAGGAAAAAACTATAATCTGCAACTTTTACACTGCAAAAACATATGGACTACAAAACTCGATCAGGGCAAAGCAATAGAAACAATCTACATAGACTTCTGTAACGCCTTTGATTCAGTGGTACACGACAAACTACTCCTAAAACTAAAATCTTACGGTATCTCTCGACACCTGCATAACTGGATAGAAGCATTCCTGTCAAACAGACAACAAATGGTCAAAATTGGGAGATTCCTATCAAATTCTGTACCTGTCAACAGTGGTGTCCCCCAAGGCAGTATTCTAGGACCAACTCTCTTCATACTCTACATAAATGACTTCTGTGATCATATCAAGACTTCTCTCTTCATACTCTACATAAATGACTTCTGTGATCATATCAACTGTGTTCTATTCGCTGAGGATGTAAAGCTATTCAACACCACAGACAATACTGCTACCCTTCAAAAAGACCTTGACTATACTTCAGAATGGTCAAACAAATGGCAACTTCAAATTTCAACAAATAAATGCTCTGTTCTACGTATTGGCAAAAAAAAAATCAGAAAATAAAATACAGGCTGAATAGTCAAGACCTTGTTGGTGATCCAAATCCTATCAAGGATCTTGGAGTACTCATCTCAAATGACCTAAGTACTAGAGCCTACTGTAACTGCATAGCCAAAAAGGAATTAAGAGTTGTTAACCTAATCCTATGTAGCTTTTTCTCTGATAATATTACACTAATAACTAGAGCATGCAAAAAATTTGCTAGACCAATACTCAAATACAACTCAACAGTCTGGAACCCACATTACCTATCTGATATTAACACAGTTGAGAAAATCCAGAAATATTTCACAAGAAGAGTTCTCTACTCCTCTACTCGTTGCAGAATACCTTATGCCACCAGACTCGAAATTCTAGACCTAGAAAACTAGAACTAAGCCGCCTTCGGTCCGATCTAAGTATAGTATATAAAATCAGACATTGCAATGTCCTACCTGTCAATGAATACTTCAGCTTCAACCATAACAACACTAGAGCAAACAATAAATACAAACTCAAAGTTAATCGCACCAAACTTGATTGCAGGAAATATGACTTCAACAACAGAGTGGTCAATGTCTGGAATACTCTACCTGACTGTGGTTTTTTTCCCCACACTCCAAAAACCTTAACCTTAGACTGTCTACTATTGATCTCACTCCTTTCCTTAGAGGTCTGTAGGCAGCGTGCATAAGTGCACCAACATGCCTACCATCCCTGTCCTAATGTTTCTTTTGTGACCCTAGAGGTCACAAGATTAGAACTCAGAAGGTCATCACACAGCTCATTACCCAGGTCATTACGACTCAGGAGATTATAGCACAAGACCCAGGAGGTCACAAGATTAGAACTCAGAAGGTCATCACACAGTCCATTACCCAGGTCATTACGACCCAAGAGATTACAGCACAAGACTCAGGATGTCAAAACAATAGAACTCAGAAGGTCATCACACAGCCCATTACCCAACTCGTTACAACACAGGAGGCTGATAGACACACAGCCAGTACCTCAGCCACATATGTTCTTAAGAAAAAGCCAGCCAATCTGCAAACATCAACTCCATCAACCAATCAAGAAATGACAACACAGCCAACCTCCACACCAGTATATATAGGGAGACAGCAGCTCAGATCACGCTTTGCTTGCATAAGCACAAAGCCGAAAGCACCAGCCTGAAGATGGCAAGTGAGATCTCGTTGAAACCTTGATACATACATACATATATCCATATATATATGGATCTTTGGTTCAACTACTAGTGGGGGTGTGACTTGATTGGGTGGGGGCTTGGCTGTGTTCTGATTGGATGAGGGGTGTGTTCTCATTGGTTGGGGATTTGGCTGTGTTCTGATTGGTTGGAGGGTTGGCTGTGTTCTGATTGGCTGGGGGGGTGTTCTGTTCTGGTGGGGATTTGGTTGCACTCAGGTTAGTCTCAGTTGCTGGGGGATTTGAGCTGGTGAGCTGTGATCCTGTTGTTTGGCTTCACGTTCGTGGTCGTGCCACATCTTCATGGTGGGCGTCAGTTCCCTTCATGTATGGGTTGGGAGGGTGTTGAAGTAGGTAGTGATGCAGCTGTGGTACGGCTTCTGGTCTGTGGTCGTGTTTCATATTCTGTGTGGGTGTGAGTCTGCTTTCTGCATGGAAGTGTGGTGGTAGTTTCTTGTGTGGCCCTCGTGGGTGTCGGTCTGGTGTCCTTCTTTATGTTAGGTACTCATTTGATAATGAAGGCGGGTTTCCAAATGGCGGGTAGGCAGGAGGTGTCATCTCGTTTATTCATGCTGTGTAGATGTTTTTCTATCTTATGGCTTCTCTGATTATTCTGTTGTTGAAGTGTTCGGTTTTGGCGATAGTTCTGGTATTTTTAAAGACAATCTTATGTCCTGTGGCCTTGAAGTGTTGGACCAGGGAAGAGGTCGGTTCTTCTTTTTTGATTGAGTTCTTGTGTTCTTCAATGCGTGCACTTATTCTTCTGTTAGTTTGTCCGATGTATGTGGTGGGGCAGGAGGTGCATGGGATTTCATATACTCCTTGGTTTTCTAACTCAATTTTGTCTTTAGGTTTCTTAGAATGGTAGTTATTTTTCCATTTGTGCAGAATGCTGTTTTAATGTTGTGTTTTTGGAGGATCTTGCTGATTTTGTCTGTAGTGCCTTTTATATATGGGAGGAGGACTTTGCCATTTTCTTGTTCTCTGTCTTGGATTTTGGTTGGGGTTTCTTTTTGGATTAGGTGAGTAATCTTCCTTCTTTGGAATCCATTAGCTGTTAGTACGTTAGTGAGAGTGTGTAGTTCAGTTTTTAGGTGTTGTTCATCGGCTAAGCATTTTGTTCTGGAGATGAGTGTCTCAGCTACGGAATTGATCTATGCTGGGTGGTGGTGTGAGAGTGTGTGTAGATAGCAATTTGTATGTGTTTTCTTTTGGTAGATGGTGTGTCCTAGGAAGCCATTGGATTTTTTGTATACTAAGACATCTAGGAAGGGAAGTTGATTGTTAGCTTCTGTTTCCATGGTGAATTGAGCCTTGGTGGTGCAGGCTGTTAATCATCTAGCACTTAGTGCAAGCTGCCTGCAATTAGTGCCGGTTCGAATCCCACCAGGCTCAAGGTTGACTCAGCCTTCCATCCTCTTGGGGTAGGTAAATTGAGGACCTAAGATTGTTGGGGGCAATAAGCTGACTTTGTAAAAATGCCGCTTGGGGGGGCCAAAAGCCATACAAATAAGCAGGCATATACAATGAAATGAAGGCTGTTGCCGAGCACTTAGCATGGTGTTCCATAGACTGTAAGCCGCCCTGAGTCTCCGGAGAAGGGCGGCATATAAATGTTGAAATAAAATAAAAATAAAATAAATTGTATTTTGGGGTGTAGGCTGTTGAGCTGTGTGAGGAAGTTGTTCAGTTTTTCTTTCCCATGTGGCCAGATTATGAAGGTGTCATCTACGTATCTGAGACAGAGTTTGAGTTTGTGATCATATTTTTCTAGAGCTTGTGTTTCAAAGTGTTCCATGTAAAGGTTTGTGATGACAGGTGAGAGGGGTGATCCCATGGGTGGGATCTATCTTCTATTTGTTTGTATTTTTGTCCATTGTAGGTGAAATATCTATTGGATAGGCAGTGGTTGGTCAGATCTAGGATGTGCTTGGGGGGGTTGTATTTATTTTGGATGGCTGTCAAGGCTTCTTTTATAGGCACTTGGGCGAAGCTCACTAATAGATCGCTGGGTTGTAAGTTTTGTTTCTTTATGATCTCGATGAACTGGAATGGGTTTCTTACATGTGAATTGATGGATTCAGCATAGGGCTGTAGTTTGGTGAGAAATTTGGCTAGGTTTTGTAGAGGTAAGCCTATGGAGCAGACTATTGGTTTAAGTGGGGTTCCTTCTTTGTGTATCTTGGGGAGACCATAAAGCTTAGGGCATCTGGATGATTTCTCTCTGGGTATGATTCTTTGCTGGATTTCTTCGCTGATGGGGGAGGCTTTTATTTTGGATCTGGTGGTTTTTCTAGGTAGGTGGTGGGGTCTGTGTTTAGGGGTTTGTATGTGGGGTCTTGGAGTAGGTTGGTTAACTTGGTTTGGTAGTCGGATGTGTTCATAACCACTGTCGCATTGCCCTTGTCTGCTGGTAGGATTATTATGCTGGTGTCTTTTTTCAGGTTAAGTGGTGCAGTTTGTTCTTCTTTGGATAAGTTGCTTTTGGGTGGTTTGCTAGTGCAGAGGATGTTGGTAATTTCGAGTCTGATTCTGTTCGCATCATCAGGGTTGGTTTTGGTCAGGCTGGTTCAACTCCGCATATGATGGTTTCTGTGGGGATGTGTTTGGGAGCGACAGCAAAGTTGAATCCTTTCGAAAGGACATTGGTTTCAGCTTCGCTGAGGATCTTGTCTGAGATGTTGTGCACTGTTTGTTTCATGTGTGGCTGTGAGGGGGGAGGAGTTTGTTTCTGGTGTTATTGTAGTTTTCTGAGTTTGTTGGTGTGTGTGTCTGTCTTGAGGGTGGTCTGTATTTCGGCTCTCCAGTCAGCGAGTGTTTGGTTTTGTCCCAAAGTGCGGGGTGAATCTTGTTGCTGAGTCTGAGGTGAAGTGTGAGGAGATCTTTGTTGATTTGGTCTAAGAGGAATCTTTTTGTGTGAAGTTCATTTCTGATTAGGGCCAATTCTGTTCTTTTTAGGATGCATTTGGTAGCTGCTGTGTTGGTGTGGAATTTCAATTGGAAGCTTATGGGGATTAAATTTTGATCTCGGCAGTTGCATAGGAATGCGAGGTCACATAAAATGGAAGCTCTTTGGACTTCAAGATTTTCGTAAGTCCTGGTCAGATGGTGGGTTTCCGCCCTGTAGGGGTGCAATATATGTTTTCGGAGGTTTTCGCGGGTATTTGTATGTGGATCTTTGGTTCTTCGGGTTTTCTCCCGCATAGAGTTGGAAAACTGAGACTAACCTGAGTACAACCAAACCCTCACCAGAACAGAACACACCCCCAGCCAATCAGAACACAGCCAACTCCCCAACCAATGAGGACACACCCCACCCAATCAGAACACAGCCAAGCCCCCACCCAATCAAGTCACACCCCCACTAGTAGTTAAAAGGAAGAAGCAGCTGCAAGCTCACATTACTCTGAGAAGCACAAGGCCGAAGACACAAGCCTGAAGATGATGAATGAGACTTCATCGAAACATCGCCTAGATATTTCCAATTCTACATGGTAGAAAACCCGAAGAACCAAAGATCCACATACAAATACCCGCGAAAACTTCCGTGGCCTAATGGCAATTACAACTGCCTCACATGTAATACTTCCCTAGTTTGAATCCCAGTAAGGGTATGGTTAGCTGATGAGAGCTAAGTAGCTCGAAATAGATCTATCCTAGTCTCCCTTGTTTAACTATTTATCAGCTCAAAAATCTAACACAGACACACACACACACACATATCTTATATGTATCCATGTATTCATAACTATGTTTTTACTTATACCTATTATCTTGTAAGCAATTGAAAAATAAATAAAATAAAAATAAATAAATGAAACAGTAGTACAGATAATGCAAACAGCTGTTCTCATCCAATCCTTTATCTAATGTACAAGTACTGTTGTTGTAAAGAAAGAAATCATAGCTTAACAATACACATTCTTTCCATATGGAATCTCAAATTACAAGATCAGATACCAAGATATGGAAAATACCTTTGCCTTCTTAGACCTTCAACCTATTAGAAAAGATGGCAGTTACCTAATTGATCACCTTATTACAGTGCACAACAGTTTAAATTTAACTGTTGAGAACTGATAAAGCTTACAAAAATATAATACAATCCAAAGAACAATTCAAATGTGGGAACATGTATGGACCATGTATGGACCATTTGTCTTGATACTGGGAAAGGGCAATGCTTTGTTTCCCTCTGTGGAAAAGAAGACTGAGAAAGCAGAGAAAACTTTGCCTAAATTGTCTCCAAGGCATGTGAAATCAGAAAGCTAAATGTGGACTGGTTGAAAGAAGATGTAAGGAAATGAGGTAGAAAAGTATTTAGAGATAAAACCTCAACAGGATTATAAATCCTGTCAATCAAAAACTCCCTAAGGTCTGAAGTCTCTGGGGAAATATTATTTTAATGGGTCCTTCAAAGATTTCTCACTAGCAATTTAAATCTCATGAGGAAACTATTGATAAAGTTTTTATAGATATCTCCTCATTCCTCACTCCAAAACTAGTTTTACTAGTCATCATAACCAGATCCAAACTATGACCTCCCACATGTATTACACAGAAAATGAACAGAAAGTGTTCTAGATATGTCACAATGAGCATCAGTTGCTGAGCTGACTATAAATTTGGCCTCTGTGTAGTTACTGAAGTTTCCCAGAATAATCACAATCACCTCTACTATCAAATCAACCAGCTATTCTGAAAAGGTCATGGACTAGAAAAATGGTTTTATCTCACTGGCTTAGTGCCAAACACATGCTGTCAAAATTGGTGCTACAGCAGAAGAATTTCCTGTGATGAGAATAGAATGTCTATACATAACAGTTATGCTAGGCCAATTACACTCATGCAAAATAGTATGCATATTTACCTCAATTTTGCTTACAATATATAAAAAAAGTTGAAATAATATATACCGTATAGCTTTAAAAAAGGGAGAAATCATCGACTACATTATCATTTGTATAATTGTAGATTATGAATACAATGCATGTGCAGGTTTGGAATAATTGTATATGTATGATTCTGGTGAATCTTACAGGTTAACAGAGTTGGAAGGGACCTTGTAGGTCATCTAGTCCAACCCCTCACCCAAGCAGACTCTACGTCATTTTTGACAGATGGGAATCCAGTCTCTTCTTGAAAGCTTCCAGTGATGAAGCTCCCACAACTTCTGAAGACAAGCTGTTCCATTGGTTGATTGTTCTCACTGTCAGAAAATTTCTCCTTATTTCCAGATTGAATCTCTCCTTGTTCAATTTCCATCCACTATTCCTTGTCTGGCCTTCAAGTGCTTTGGAAAATAGCTTGACCCCTTCCTCTCTGTGGCAGCCCCTAAATATTGGAGCACTGCTATCATGTCTCCCCTGGTCCTTCTCTTCACTAAACTAGCCATGCCCAGTTCCTGCAACCGTTCATTGTATGTTTTAGTCTCCAGTCCCCTAATCATCCTGGTTGCTCTTCTCTCTACTCCTTCTAGATCTCAAGCATATGAATTCTTTAAAAAAAACAAAGGTAGACTAATCAGATTTCTACTTTAGATTAAAAAAAAATACTTCAAAAGATTTACTCCCTTGCTTGTCAAATAGCCTGATGGCTCACCTCAGCTCTCTACTCACTGGGCACAGGGTCAGGGAGACCTTGTCTTCTTATTTGATTGCTCCAGATATCCAGATAGTATCTATGTTTAATCAGCCTCAAATGATTCTTGGCCTGGTATCTACTGGTATCTGACATTCCACAGAACAGCTTCTTCAGATTCAGAATCTGAGTTATGAACCTGAGTTATGACCGGTTGGGATTTCTGGAGCTACATTCCAAAGTGTGAGTTTGTGTGAAAACTGATCTAAATCTTATGACAATACAGGTTGTCCTTGGGTTACAACCACTTGTTCAGTGACCATTCAAATTTACAATGATACTGAATGCTACCTATGACAGATCATCATAATTCCAGTCATTTCATCATCCCTGTAGTCACATGATTGTGAACTGGGCACTTGGCACCCAGTTTGCAACAATGATGTCGCAGCAAGCTGTAATCACATGATCACACTTTCCAACATTCCCTGCCAGCTTCCTAGAAGCACAGTTAATGGGGAAGATGGCAAGAAGTTATCATTTGCAGTCATGTGTGGTCCCATTTGACAACTGGCTTGGTCCTCAATTAATGATGGAAACTGGAATGACATCTTTGCATCTCACTTTTTGAGGAAGTTGCACAACATTCTCAGAGACTCTTCCCATCCTGCTTACAATCTTTATGAACTGTTGCCTTCTGGCAGAAGATACAGAACAATTAAAACTCAGACCACATGTTTTTTGAATAGTTTTTATCCCAGAGCTATAATTGCACTTAACAATGAGCTTAAATACCACCATCAGTGAGCTGTTGGACAGTATTACTTGGTCTGTTGTGTGGATGCTTGTGTGTTTTTAGGAGGCAGAGAATTTTGGTGGGTGGGGAGGTGTTTGGGGATTGTCATGTGTATGTATTTTTCTTCACAAGCACAAATTCCAGAAGTGATATCCAAATAAGAACATATTTTCCTCTTTAAATAAAGTAATCAATTTAACCATTCCTGCTTTATCTTCCTTGCTATGTACCTAGTAATCTTTGTGAGCTGTCACCATTTTTATTTACAAAATTCATTGTATACTTTCAAATTCTTTGACCTTACTGAAAAAAAGGGGGGGAAACCTTTTTTTCCCTTTCAACCTCCTTTTTCCTTCAAAGTACTAAACTTTTTAAAAACAAAAAAAGCACTTTAAAAAAAAATCAAAATGATCTAATACATCTTATTCTTTGACTGTAACATATAAGCTTTGAACTTCAATATTGCATTTAGGTCCATCCCTCCAAACTACCCTTACAGAATAATTATTATTTTCAAATTTTGGGTTAAACCTTTCCTTCAGTTGTGCATAGCAAGCAGAGCAAACACATCCTGATTCCAGTTAACTCATTAAGTTTAAGTCACTCCTTCCAGCTTATCTTCATGTAGTAAAATATTTTTCTTCTCTGGAAGTATCAAAGACTTTCTTTTTATCATGAGATCTTCAACCTTGTTAAATGTCCTTAAAGAAAAAGTCCCAAATTTGTCTTTTTTTTTTTCAATGCTCTTCTTTCAGGTGTTGAGAGGTGTACATTTGAACCATAGTAGTGAGGGTGAAAATGAAAGTTAATATCCAGTTTTTCCAAAGCTGTACTCTACTCCTCTGCATTTTCAGCTATTTGTGAAGTTGCCTTGGCAGTTTGGTAACATTCTCCACATGTTTGCATCTCAGAAGTACTTTGAGAGGATTTTTTATCATTAGTGAACAACTGGTCCACAAATTGGCATATTTTATTTAGAGATCTTTCAAATATATCTCTAATATTTTGCTCCACCGTGGCTTCCTCTTTTAGTCAGAATCAGAAGATTTTAGCCACAACTGAGATCAAGCTACCAGTTACTAAAATAATAAACTAAAATAACGGCTTTCAAACTTTATCTCTCTCCGTCAACTTTTTTTTAATTCTCCCAGCATACTTTTTATTTGGCTTGCCTTAGCAATGTTTTCCTTGTTCTTTAAGACAAAAGAAATCCCTAAAATGGAGCAGGTCTTCAAAAAGATATAGCAGCCTTTTTTAAATTGACTTAAGATAGAATAATAATTGTTGAAGGTGATTAAGAAAGGAAGACATAACTTAGTGTCTGTTGGAAAGGTGGATTTCAAAACAATGACTTCTTCAAGATTGCAGCCCCTCCTGGAACTTCCAGTTTGGGCTTCCTCAGCAACAGACCGAAATCCGCAATCGTACATGGTTTTGGTCCGTGCTCACCGCTGGAGCACCCCGAGCCACCCCGATTTGGGGCTGAAGCCATCCCATGGGGTGGTGAAGAAGGGGGAGCCATCAGCGGGGTTGAGGAGAGCCCCATATCTCCTCCTCGGCTGGTCTTATTCCCTTTTCCAAAGGCGGTTGCAGCAGTGGTCAGAAATGGCCACCTCGAAGAACCCGACCGGACAAGATTGTGCAGGAGAAAGTTTAAAGGAGAAAGTTTGACTGACAGGGTTGAATGGAGAACATCTATTTAAGGTACCTGGAACCTGAAGTTTAAAAACTAATACTATTCCTAAAAAAGATTTTAAGCAGTGAAAGAGAAAGGGAAAGGAAACAGAATTGGCTTTTTTTCCTCTCACATTGACAGTTTTAATTGACTTGGAATGTTAAGAAGAAGTGATTCGAATAAGAAATTTAAACTAATCCACTTTGACATTAATAGGCTATTTCTAGCTGAAAATAAAGTGTCAAAGGGATCAAGATTCTTGGATAATTTAAAATTTTTCTTTAAAAAAGAAAGCAGAGGAGGCAAAAAGGAAAAAAGAGGGTGGAATCTGGAAAATGGAGGAGACCACCTGGAACTTAAAAAAATCAATAGTGGAATTTTAACAAGGCTTCCAAAAGATACATTGTAGCTGAAATTTTGTTACAATATAACAAAGCCCCTGGAAAGAGAAAGTGAGGAAAGAAGCAATAAACAGTTTTGGATTATTGGATGATTCCTGGAACTTTGGATGGTGGATCCTAATGAAACAAAATAAAATCAATTGTGGGTTGTTTAAAATTTTTTAAAATGGCATCACTCCTTGAAGAGTTAAAAATGAGACTTAGAGAACAAAAAGAAGAAGCACAAGAGGGAAAAGGATCTTTTGGCTTTGAGTTTCAATTTTTAGAAATGGAGATTTTGAACTAGAAGGGCAGGACAATGAAGAAGCCATCTTTAATGACCAAGCAATTTTAAGCGGGGTAAAAAAGAGAAAGGGAAAAGAGAGTTAAAAACTTAAGCATTAAAGCAACAACCAAAAAAAGAGTAATTTGAAAAATAATCATAATATCAGGAAGAAGCAGAAGGGAGGATCACAGAAGGGAGAATCAGATAGAAAAGGGAATAAAAAGGGGAGGGAGAAGAAGAGAGGGAAGAGGGAAAGGAAAAGAAGCTACAAAGGACAGAAACAAGATATAGAGGTACAAGAAAAGTGTACAAGAATTAAAGGTATAAACCTATTTAAAAGACACAGAGACAATGGTTAAAATTTAATTTGAGAGGATTCTGCAAGGGTGCATGGGATAGCATTGGTATATTAGAAATAGAAAAGGGTTGGAAAATATGTTAGATGATCAAAGTGATAGAAAAATTTGTATTGATGTGTAGCGGAATATTTGTTTGTAAAGAGAATAAGACTCTCAATGATTTAAAAAGAAAGTTAAAAAAACTGAAAAGAAGCATGGAACATTTTTATCAGTTGTCAAGATGAATTTGAATAAGAATAATAACTTCATTGACTACTGTTAATAACTATTGTTTTGTTTTTTATTTAAAAACAGTAATAAGTAAAATATGAAATATAGATGATTAAAGTGAAAGACAACTGATATTACTAGGCAATGTTTGTTAAAAGAAATAAAAATGTAAAAGATTGTTATTAATATTAATGGCAGAGCTGTACTTGAATAGAATAATTATTCCATTTACTATTGTTATACACAGATATATACACATATATACTTTTTTCTTTTAAGAATTTAGTGTGTATTTTTAAGGGAATGTACCAAGCAGAATTCAACTGAAAATAGGTGTCTGTTATAAAGTAGAGGTTAGAAAATGAATAACTGTAAAGTGTAACTTAAATTTTTAAACAAGATTTGAAAAAAGATACAAAAGTGCCACGCCGCTCCCAGCTTTTGGCATGCAGACAGCTGTGGAGTTCAACTCTAGAAGCAATTTGCTGGCTTACCACTGTATTGAATGGTCCCAAGGGGAAGTTCTTTGATACACCCTGACCAGGTGGGTGATAAAAACTGATGGGTTATCAATCCCTTCAGTTAGAAATCCTGAGATCTCTCCCTGTGTGTGTGTTTAGTTAGCCGTGTTCCAAGGAAGGGTTCATTCTTTTGATACAGGCATGGATTTTAAATGTTGTATGTGTGGTAATTTTCAGTCAAGCCAAGAAACAGAGAAGAAATAGACAATTTGGACAAATCACTATATTGACTCACGAAGACACATTCTGGCATAATGAATTCTGTTCATAATCCTTATGCCACTAGTGTTTGCAAAGATGGCTTTGACTCATTTCCATGTAAAAGTTCACTATCATTAATCATAAGAAAATTACTTTATTAAATGACTTTTTAAACACAATAGCATAGCCCCTTCTTCTAACCCCCCCCCCCCCACACACACACACATGTCCAGGAAGACTTGCTCATAGGAGGAAAAGCAATTGCCAGTGTTTTATTGAACAAGAAAGGTGGCAGGGCACAGCTGCAAAGCAGTCATCCAGTTGGATGATGTGGTGGCTGCAGGTCATATTGAACCCTTTGCAAACTATTGCCAATAGATTTTATAAAATGATTTTAGAGGCAAGCTGGCATGGGTACAGGAAAGAAAGGAGTTTAAATGATGTGTGGCTAAGTCCTTCAATTTCAAAGGGGCCACCTGATAAAATAGTGTACATTAAAGGGTTAGAGGACAGATTGAAAATGTAAGCAATGGTCTTCATTACTTTGTTGAGTAGCTAAATTTTGTCCTGAGGTTTCTTTAAAAAACAACAACAGAAGTTGTACTATTTTTCCTGTCATCTGAGGTATCAGGATTTCACTCTTGACTGGAGAACCCTCCTTTTCTGGTTTTCAATAACAACTTTGTTAAGAGTCATAATGAATATTTCTAGCAATTAATTTTCAAAATTTAGATCAACATCCATATGCATAATATGTAGAAAGAAAAAACATACATTTTACTCTGCATACCTTTAATTAGAAATGACTAATTTTGCCTTTAAAAATATTGGCACATTAAAACTAATGCACATTGATATGACATATCATTTGCAGTAACTCAGTTAGCTCAACTAGATTATAGAACCAGACCCTTGGATATAAAAGATATAAAAGACAGAAAAATTGATTTGCTATATAAATGCTAAAATATGTAAATGATGTTTCAATGATTTTTAATTACTTAGAAAACCCAAGAAATAAATAATTATAATTATGTTACTAAAAATAATAGCTCAGGGAATAGATGCATTTTCACTTACCGTTGCTTAGATTTTGAATCAATTGAAGAATGAATAATATCTATAACATTCTGGACAGTTTATTCAGAGGGTGATTCACATTAGCACACTGCAACTCGTAACCAAACTATATGCCACATATCTATGGGTCAAACTTTATGTTGCATTTATAAACATGAAGGCAGCATTCAGGCAGCATTCAACTCAATCTCCAGAGGCTGGAAACTGACTGCAACTGCCTCACTATCTTTTCATGCTAATTATGAAGATGTATGAAGAAAATACTATGTAAATTCACCACAGCTCTATTGGACATCTAATTTTTTCCTCCAATATAAATCGAAAAAGGTTCAATGTGTTGTATCTTAGTCCTAATTTTATTTGCATTAATCCTATGGTAACTGCCATATGAAGAAAAGAACTTACTATCTTAGCTGAAAGGCCAGTTTCAGTCCTTTTTAATGTGGTCAGTGCTATCATTTTTCTATAACTCAGATGAACTTGACCATTGCATGGTACTGTAAAGTGGACAATGTCATTAACAAAGATGATCTTCTCCTAATACAAAATATTGTTTGTCATTTCAAAAGGTTCTATATTCATAGAGTCTACCATCATCCAAAAGACCAGATCATTCAAGTGTCCTGGAAGTTCTTTTCATGCTTCAAAGCCTTAGTCCAAACAGTTGAGAGTAGATTCCTTCTATGCTCCATGGAATGAATACCATATTGTGTTTTCTCTCTTGTCACACCCATGATCAGCTCTTCAAAAGCAAGGGCTTATCTGATCTCTGCCATGCAGGTTTGTTGTTATTGTAGTGTGGCCTTTCTAGAAAGGACCTAAATACATGCCTAGGAGTGTCTCTTTTTACTAAGATTAGAGGTATGGTTGATTTCAGTAGAAGCTCAGATTCAACTTTGTTGCCTTTGACACTTGCTGAAATTATTTTCAAAATCTTCTGGGTTTCATTGGCTTTACATAATAACTTTGTTATTAATTACTTTAACCATCAGACTTCCCCATGAAATAAATGAGTTTTGTTAACCACAAAAAAGTTCATGTAATGATAAAAGAGTTGTTCTTTGTTCTGGATTTACAAAAGGAGTTAAATTCCATCCTCTCAAGTCCAACACAGTAAGCAAGATCAAAAAAAGTCCTGATACGTGATGCTGCTGTGACGATGTGAGCTTGACACCCCTGAACTAAACTATAAAATGTACTTAGATGACATAGAAACTGAACAGGTTTAAGAAGGCATGAGCAGTAGGAACCATTTCAATCTGGAATCAAACCTCAGACTAAATTAGCCTTGGTGCTATTCAGATCTGGTTGGTGCTGAACTTTTTAAGTTTTAACCCCAGTTGAAAAATAGCTCTTCTTTTCATTATAATTAAACTATTATTGCTGTGCTGGAGAATAACAGATTCCCATTTTAAAGTGTTCTTACTTTAATATACATATTATTTTAGAATTTGTACTGAATTAATAACAAACAAGCTAATGATTTTAATGCACCATAAATAATTTAACGGTTTTCCACTTGGGGATTTTGGGTCATTATTAAATAATAAAAAAGATTATTGCAAATACTGGTAAATTCATAGAGAAATATAAAATATGAACTATCTCAAAAGGATAGATTGCTTATATTCAGCAATTAATTATCTATATTTTTTCACTTCCCTTTAATAATGGCAAATTATATAACTATGAAGTTTTATATAAACTAATATTTAAATAACTAAATAAATATAATAAGGATAATCATCAGTTTATATTCTAAAACTATGAAGAATATTATGTACACAAATATTCAAAGTGAAACAATGTCCTCTATGATGAAAGTTTATATAAATTGTGGCATTTTGCTATTAGGAAAATATCATAGTGCTTTCATTTATATTTCAAATTTCTTTTCATAAAATCATTACAAATTTTCAGAACTAAAATGAAATTTAAATACTATAAACAATTATAAAGAGTATTGAAATCATATATTTCAAATTTCACCCAGCATCCAAAGAATCAAAAATCAAAGCAAAAGCAGAGAATTTTAACATAATTCATATATATTATGAAACTGAGCTATTGAAGATTATTTATACATAATGGCTTCTGCAGTAGCAGGAATTTATTCTAAAATATCTGTTTGTCCCTCAAATATACTGTCAAATGACAAATAATCCTTTAGCAGATTGAGGTGCAGGAGGGAGAAGCAGGGTGGGATTCTATCGGTTTGGATCAGTTCGGTAGAATCGGTTGTTACGATTCTGCGCAGTTCAGAGAACCGGCAAATCATGCCCCTGGCTGACCCCACCCCTCTCTGCCTGCTCCTCCCCATCCAGTCAGTCCTTATCGTGCATGTGCAACATCACTGACTGCATTCACCCATGCCTGCCCCTTCCAGTCACTTCTTACAGTATTTCTTTTTTTCTCCTGATGATCAGCTGTTTCGACAATCAGCTGTGCCAGGATCCCCCTCTCTATCTTACTATTTCACCCAAGAGGCTTCCCTGAGGCCCAGGAGGCAAAAAGGGGTACAGGAGGTTCTGCGCAGCCCCCACATGATTTTTTTTTTTTGCCTCCTGGGCCTCAGGGAAGCTGCCTGGGAGCAAAAACAGCCTCCCTGGAGGCTTCCCTGAGGCCAAGGAGGGAAAAAAATGGAGCACAGTGGGTGCTGCAAAAAAGAAGTCACACCCACCCAGTCTCATGGCCACACCCACCTAGCCACTCCCACCTAGCTACACCCACAGAACCGGTTGGTAAAAATATTTGCATCCTACCCCTGAGGAGAAGTGAAAGCAAATCACACCACATGATCCAAAAGGCCATTTGCTTAAGATTGGATTTATTCATATATTAAACTGGCAGAAAGGAGTTGAACAAAGATGTAACAAATTTGCAAAAAGCTGGTCATACTTTAAATTGATTTTTATACAATTAATAAATACAATTCTGTACTCACTTAACTGAGAATAATTCTCACTGAACACAGAACGAGATATCTATGAGAAGATGTATAAAAAGTCAAATTATAATTGTTCAACACCATGAAAATAAGAAAGCATAATATAGGAAGCCCTCATACAACAATAGGAGACAATAAGGTCATAAAATTTAGAACTGTAATAATAAAACCCAACTTAAAAAGCCTGAGCATATTTTTTTTTGACTTGGCCTCAGAAATATTGTAATGTCAAATTTTCTTGAGAAGCAGTTCCAAACATGAATATTTATAGTGAACAATTTCTGGTAGTGACATAACAGAAAAGATTTTCTCCTCTATACATTCACACTGAGTAAGCCACCAACTGTAATAAACTTGGTGAAGGACCTCATCTTAAGTTCTTATTTGACCACAAGGCAATCTGTGTATGAATCCAATGGCCTTTGAAAGCCATTTAAAGCAAACAAGCAGTCAATATTTCTGTAATAAATTGTCATAATCTTCACTGTGATTCTCTGTATTGCAGCTTTTGAATTATCAAGGACAGACTCTTGATTAATGCATTACAGTAATCCAAACAAAAACAAGGCCACAGCATACAAAATCTCATAGAATCATAAGGCTGGAAGGAGTCTTGGGTGTCTTCTAATCTAACCCCTGTTCAAGGCAAGAGACTTATACCACCCCAGACAAAAATATCCTGGACATCCCAGGGTGTCCTGTCTATTTTTGACAATCTCTAATGACGGAATACTCAGAACATAGTTTCAGGTTCAGAATTAACTAAAACTGATAAAATATATTTCACAATGCCCTGTTGATATTATCTGTGATATCTGTAATACAATGATAATATATAAATGGACTGTTTCCTTAGTTTTAATAAATTTCTGTTATAAAAATATAGACTGAAAAGAATCAGTACAAAAATCATAAAATAGAACAGCTAATTCGATTTGAATATTGATGTTCCACTTATTTGAGAATAAATTACTTTATGTTTGGAACATCTTACAGACACTTTTGTTGATATTCCTATAAGTGATCTGGAAAATAAAAAAACAACAACTAAGAACCACTCTCTCTACAGTTCTTTTTTAATGGATATGAAATCAAATGTTGGATAACAGTGAATTGAGTGCTGCTTAGTTCTCCAACTTAAATGATAAATCTATTTTTATGTTTCCACTTACTGCAATAAAATAAAATAAAAATCACATGTTGAAGCAGCAATGGAAATCATTCAGCTTATGAATTTTCTTTGTGTCTTCTATATTTCTCATGAACTTCCTCTTTCTTTTCTTCTTTCTGATATAATAATATCCTGCTTTTTATGATATAGTTCCATATGAAATGCTTGAGATTATCATTAGATTCATATTGTTTATATCTTGCAATTAATACAGCTATCTTATCTAAAGCTAAGGGTTTGGGGTTTTAATTAACTAGGTTTTTAAATTTAAATTTTTTTTTAAATTTTAAATCTATTAGTTATATTTTTTATATTTAAACTGTATTTCGGCCTTGATTTAATTGTTTAATCTGTTTTTAATTGTATATATTGTCCGTTTTTAGTAGGCTGTGCACCGCCCCGAGTCCCTTTTTGGGAGAGGGGGCGGTATAGAAATTAAATAAATAAATAAAGAAAGAAAGAAAGAAAGAAAGAAAGAAAGAAAGAAAGAAAGAAAGAAAGAACATAACTAATAATAGATGTCAGAAAGCACTTTGGAACGTGTTTATATTGATAAAACTTATTCTGGGGCTAGTATGATTGATTGATTTATACATTACTTAGCATTTATTCAGCCTAATTTATTGGACTTCCACTTTACTTTTAGACATCATCACAGTGATTTCATTACAATATATTTATGAATTTAGCTATGTTTGCATATAAACAGGTAGAATGAATTGGGGAAGAATATACAGTATTTATTTATCCAAAACTACAGTGCATTTTATATTATATTAAACTAACTTCAATAGTTGCATTATATTGTGCTATTTTTCTATAGAGATAAATAGTGAACAATGCATTTTTCACAATATGATGTCTTCGTTATTACTTCTGTTGAGTTTACCAAAAATCTTGATAGGTTTCTGTTTCACTGGGAAACTGATTCTTCTGTTTTTATGGTTGTTTGGCTAACAACCAATGGATGTTCCATTGAATTTCTAAGAATCTGAACTGTACAAGATTTCTGTACTCCTTGAGTAACAACAGAACATAGAATGTCAGGATTGCCATTGCTAATTGATGTGGTCATAAAGCTTGGCATTATGTGATCACATTCCATAGTGATAGCAATCATGGAATTCCTTATGGCAATTGTTAACCGAAATCTACTGGTCAAACTAAGGACTCACCTTGATCCAAGACATTCCCAACTTGGTCCTTCACAGCTCTGGCTCTTCCATTATTAATGACTGCCTCCTCTTCAACTTCACTAATTGCATATCCCTCCCATTTTTGCCCCTGCTTTGCACGTGGTTCTAGGGTTGCTTGTCAAACTGTGACTCAGGAGCCTTCTTTGCATGCTACAGCTCTGAGTCTGCAAGAAGCACCTCATAGCACATTATATATGTGTCATAGCACAATATTAAACTACTGTTGCCCTGGGATCAATGCTCAGCAACCCAACCGTATAGTGCAGTTCAAAGCCATAGCCACCCCTGCAAGCCCCAAGCTCAGCCCAACCTACTCCAGTCACCCTGGACTCTGCTGCTCCAATTGATATTCAGGCTCTTACTGCTGATTAGTGGCCCTACCTAGCCCTTTGTGAGGCAGCTGATTACTATGTGAGGCTTTCTTGCCCAGCTTTAGCAAGGTAGCCACCACATGCAACCTTGGGGGAAAAAAAGGAAGGTCAAGCTGAGCACATCTCATAAGCATAGGAACAAGAAGATGGGTTTGCTAGGCTTTGCTAGGGATGGGGGAGAAGAGCATAGCAGAGGCTGCAAAGGGCAAGAAGCCAAAAAGACAGAGATGAGAGGGAGATAGCAAGGTTGGGGAAATGAAGTCCCTTATGGTTGAAGTTGAAGTTGAATTTTGGTTGAATTTTATCCTCATTGTTATAAATCTCACCTGCCAAGCATGAGAAATTATGGTCTTGTGGCTGTTATTGTGTGGCATAAGTTTGGTAGTTGGATAACATTAACTCAGCACTGCCTTTGCTTGAGGATTACCTGTAATTAAAACTAAGTTGTTCTATTTTACACAGTTCAGATTCTTAGAAATCCAACAGAACAATAAAGGGCATCTTTGTGCATGTACATACATACATACATCATTCAGCATTAAAAATTATAACAGCTTTAAAACTTAAAAAAGAAATCAAAAATGGGAATCAGCTTCTACATAGTAAATACAGATCTATGGGAGCTATAGGGAGCAGTTTCCAAATTATGCCACCATTAGAAGACAAGCAAACAGACATTACCTAAGGTTGTCACTAAAGTAACAATACATGACTAGTAATAAAAAGATTCTGGAATTGGTTCCCTTAAATAGAAATATAACTCCCATTCATTTGGAACTTTAAATGAGTTTGAAGACTTAAAACTTTGACATTTATATTAATGAGAGAATTCAACTGAAATTCAACTTCATATTGTCATCACTTCAGCAGCAGCACTTTTTTTTACTTTCCATACCTTTACATTCCAGTTTATACCTTTCTGAGTAATTCTCCGTCAAACCAAACCATGATACTGCTTACATGATAAAATGTAACAATCATCATTCATTGGGTAATTTTAAGAATTTGAATTCTTCAGGACTCAAATATATACTGTATACAAATAAATTTGATACTTCAATTTGGTCTTTGCGATACAGAAAATATTAACATTTCAGTTATTACCATTATGTAAATTATGTATGTATGTATGTATGTATGTATGTATGTATGTATGTATGGATCTTTGGTTCTTGGGGTTTTCTCCCACGTAGAATTGGAAATATCTAGGCGACGTTTCGATGAAGTCTCATTCATAATCTTCAGGCTTGTATCTTCGGCCTTGTGCAGATAGTCTCAAACTTACATAGGAAAAGACCCGAACACGCCAAGACCTGCATACCTGTACCCGTGAAAATCTACGAAAACATATATATATATATATATATATATATATATATATATATATATATATATATATATATATATATGTGTATATATATATATATATATATATGTGTATTATCAGCTTAAAAACCTTACACACATGTAAACAAAAGGCAACGAAACAAATAGCTTTCTGTCGGTATGGTCTCTGGTGATGAGCCGAAAGACAGAAAAGAAAGCAGTATGCTTTCTCCCTTAATTGGGGCTTAACAGGGTGTTGTAATACAAAGTATATATATATATATATATATATATATAAAATCTACGAAACATATATATATATACACAAAGCCAAAAGCACCAGCCTGAAGATGGAGAGTGAGATCTCGTCGAAACATTGCCAAGATAGTCTCAGACTTTCACAGGAAAAGACCTGAACACGCCAAGACCTGCATATATATATTTTTATTATATAGTTCTTAAAACCAGTCAAAAAATTAAGGTACCATTTGTAAATTAGATAGACATAATTTTATAGGCCAGCCATAGTCAACTGGTTTGAGATGGATGACTATAGAAATTGAATAAATAAATAAATAAATAAATAAATAAATAAATAAATAAATAAATAAATAAATAAAGTCTCTAAGTGTTGTGTGCTACATTGTTCAGCTGCTTTGAATCAAACTATAGTCCAAATTCTAGAAAAAAATATAGCAGCAATTTGGGGATATTCTAATAGCTGAGCAACTCATAGCACACATAGAAAGCCTATTTGCAGTCCCCAGAATTATTCATCACTGCATCATTCTGTCAGCAGTTTATAAATATTTAAGGCAGCAAGCTGCTGTTTTAATTCCTATAGTGCTTACATTTTATTACAGTGATAAAATTTGTGTTTTTCAAAGGGTTAGTTTTTTTAAAGGTTTTAGGAAGAATGTTTTGGAGCAAAATTTGATGCCTCTCCAAGTTTCACTATTAACAGGCAGATAAAAAATTAAGAGATATTTTTTTTCTTATTTTGTTGTTCAAAAATGAATCTCCTAAAGTTGTACTCTTTAGAAGAGAGCATATTAGGGGCTGATCATATTTAATGTACAGTATTATTAGAATATTAGTTTAGTATTAAGGAAGATAGCATCAAAATTAATAAAATATTGCTGATAATGAAAATGTGACATTTAAAGTTTATTCTGTGACTTGGAGTTAGAATGCTTTCATGAGCAGAGAAAGAAATGTGAATGAATAGAAGCTGTTATAATAAGAGGAGGAAGCAGAAGTGGTACCTAGCAGGTCCTGACCAGTTCTGGAGAACCTGTAGCGGAAAATTTGAGTAGATTGGAGAACCGGCAAATAGCACCTCTGACTGGAGATTTTACAGTATCCTTCCCCTGCCATACCTACCAAGCTATGCCCACAGAACCAGTAGTAAAAAAATTGAATCCCACCACTGACAGGAAGGAAGATATTTTGATTGACTGCATATGTATGAACATCTAGGCTTATTGAAAGGCCCTTTTATCAAGAAATTGGTTGGCTCCAAAGCCTGTCTCCTTTTAAAAAACACAGCAACTTTCCATAGAAAGAACATTTTCTTCTAGCCCAAATGATTATCCATGCCAGCAATACTGTAATGCCTTTAGGTTCTCTCTAGTTTTGTGTATATCGTCAACAATTAGGAATCTTAACAGGAATAAAATAAATTGATTGTGGCCTGAAATTAGTGATTAGAAGTCAAGAGATGACCTAGCCTAGGGAAAAAAATTGTCACAAATATTCACTGCATTTAAATGATGATCTAAATGCAAAAACATGGATTTAGTTTCCTGAAATAATAATAGATACTGCCTCAGAATTAATTGCTATAGTGTGCATCTCTTTCTTTTCCTTTCCTTTCCTTTCCTTTCACCCCTTCTATTTATGCTTTTCTTATGTCCCAGATTTTGAGAACCAGAGTAAAGTAGGCCAATATTTTTCCTTGCAAATAAGTTACTAGGTTTTGTGATAAAAGTAGTTAAAATACATTTAATAATATTAATCACATCACATGATAGTGATAAATATGTATTTCCTTGCTGTTTTTAATTGAGTAGATGTTTTAGTCTTATTAAATATAATATAATATATAATATAAATATAATATAATATAAAAATATGATAAAATAAATAAATAAATAAACAACAGCATTGCATTTTTGAGGATTTCCTAATTTGTGAAATGCTACCTATAAAATAATCTATAAATGTAGGTATGTTTCCACAAAACCAAAATTTTTAGAATTGTATTAGATATTACTATGTTCATGACTTTTTTAAAAAAATTTCCTCTGATTTAAACATTAATTTAGCTCATCAGTCTTCCACAACAGGTACTTAATAACAACATGTGTTTTATTTAGCGTTTTAACATCAAATAGAGGAAACACAAGGTTTGTTAATTCTCACATACACAGGTAACTGTGTTCAGAAATTTTTTTTTTTATCGAAGTGCAAAAATACTAGCAAAAACTAGCAAATCTCTGTAAGATTTTACATGTTTCTACTTGCTGTGGTAGTCAGTTAGCTAAACAGTTATATGTTGAGATCATCAACTCTGAAAAAGAAAATAATGCATTTTGTATCTATCTGGAGGCAGGACAGTTTAACTTGTTTGGATTTTGGATATTTTAATAAGGAGGAAAAGGAAACAGCTCACCACACCATCATTTTACATGGGGTGAATATATAGTATTCACCCCATTTATTATCAGGGTGTAATTAAATATATATGAAAGCTAGATTGCTGTTTTAAAAAAGCATGTCAAATTTCACAAAAATCTGCAAGTTTTTTTTAAAGCTTTGATGTTTTCAGTTGCAAGGGAGTTAAGCAGAATATAATTTGGGGAAACGGGAAAAAACCCTGATCATGCTTAGAATCCAGTCTTTCTACTCCATCTCCTTCATACTAAGAGGAGAGTATGTTTTTGAAATAATTTTTATTAGCAACAGAATTCCCAAGCTACCACAGATCTGAGGCAAAGCATCATGGAGAATTTTGAAAAAAAGAAACAGTAATTTAATTCAACTGAAGTGAGGTGCTCTAAACTGACCATTTCTGTTCAGATTTTATGATTCATGCCAAGTAAGTTTACAGCTCACTTCACATAAATAGAGGACTAATCTAACCAATTTTGTAAATATATAGCTTATTGAGTTTGGAAATCTATTCTAGCAGTAATTTCCATTCAGCTGGTAGATAGCCAAAGCAGGATATAATGCAGTATGAAAGCATTCCGTCTGTCAGTTTATCCTTTTCTGATATCTTTTAAATGACTTTTTCTACAACTTTGGTAATTCCAAACCAGCATGAAAGCTACTAATCTAAGGGAACTGTAGAATACTGAATGTATAAACAAATAATGACAATAAAGAGAATAATATCAGTGTAGTCTCTACCTCAGAATTTTGGAGGAGATTTTTGTGTGTGTACCATATAGTATTATAGTCAAAGAAGAAAATTTGGAACAGAAGTGTGAATTTAAAACTAGAAGGAAAAAAAACCCAATTACTTACACTAACCTGAAGATACTACTATGATAGTTAAAATATAAATCATGTGCAAGCTCTAGTAATGGAAGTCAAGAAGTACAGTGAAAAAGTAGATTTGCCATTAAATATAAATAAAATTAAACTATTGAGAAACAAGTATAATAATCACACTTGGAACTGATAGAAGTAATAGATAGCTTCTCCCTATAAGATCGCTTATCAACTGTAAAGGAACTAACCACCAAAAAATAAGTTACTGATTAAGATTTCGTAGGCTATTAATAAAAAGCCTGGAAGAGACATTGCAATATCAGGGTGTATCTAGGCCTTCAAAAATCACAATAGTGAAGGCCATGAATTTCCTGTGACACTCTATGGAAGCAAAAGTTCGATTAGGAGTAGAAGAGGAAAGAAAACTGGAGAAAACTCCTAAGAATACAAGAAATAGACAAAAAATCAAACAAATTGAACATCAAAATTCTTATTCAAGACGTAAATGAACTAGCTATTATATTTTGGATAGATGTATGAAAACTAAGCCCCCTTGAGAAAGCTAGAAGGAAAAGAAAGAAGATGTCCAGCTGTAAAATGTATTAAATTAATTACAGGAGAGATGCTTCCCCATTGGAAGACTTGATCTATTGATGACAGATCATCCAGGAGAAAAGCAATCTGAATTGAACTAAGTGTCAATACCAACTTAATAGCACATAATCAGGGGTGGGATTCTACCAGTTCGCAACTATTCACTCGAACCGGTTGTTAACATTCTAAGCAGTTTGGAGAATCAGTTGTTAGAAGAAATTACTGGCCTAATCCTGTAAGGAAGGCAGGAAGGAAGCATTCTGGTGTTGCTTACAGAAACTGCTTCTCTGTTAACTCTTATTACATTCTTGGCAGGCTAGACTTCCTGTCTCAGGAATTTCTCTGGAGTTTTTTTCCCTCCTTTGCTGGTACTTTGCTTGTGTGGAGTGACCATTCAAAGCTACAATGGCACTGAAAAAAGTGACTTATAACCATTTTTCACACTTACAACTGTTGCAGCCTCCCCACAGTCATGGGAGGCCAGGCGAGGAGATGCATACCTCGATGTGAGTGATATTGAGTTGGCCACACCCAGCCAATAGCATGACCACCAAGCCATTCCCACCAACTAAGCCACACCCACAGAACCAGTTGTTAAAAATTTGAATCCCACCCCTCCACATAATCAATCAGTCAATGAATCATGAATTGAACATCAGGAAAAAAATTTGAAATTACAGTAGAGATGCTTCCCCATTGGAAGACCTGATCTATTGATGACAGATCATCCTGGAGAAAAGCAATCTGAATTGAACTAAGTGTCAATACCAACATAATAGCACATAATCAATCAGTCAATGAATCATGAATTGAACATCAGGAAGAAAATTCCCTTGAAATCCTTATAATAAAAACATTCTAATAGCTATTCTATTAATGAGCTTGAGAAAAAAATAGCAAAAACAAAACATTTTCTTATATTATTCATTATTTAAAGCAGCAGTCCCCATCCCTGTGCTGTGGACCAGTATCAGCCTGTTAGGAACCAGGGCGTGCAAGCAGCAGGCAAGCGAGCAAAACTTCATTGGCACATGTGCAGGATCTAGGTTGCGCACAAAATTACTCCCTCTCCAAGTCCATGGAAAAATTGTCTTCCATGTAACTAGTCTCTAGTGCCAGAAAGATTGAGGAATAGCAATTAGCACTTAGACTTATATACTTTATAGTGCTCTATAGCCCTCTCTAAGTGGTTTACAGAGTCAGCATATTGCTCCAAACAATTTGGGTCCTCATTTTACCCACCTTGGAAGGATGAAAGGCTGAGTCAATCTTGAACCTGGTGAGATTTGAACCAAATTGCAGCCAGCCAGTTGGCAGCAGAAATACTGCACTCTAACCACTGCAGAAATACTGCAATGTACTGCACTCTAACCACTGCACTACTAAGGAATAGCAATAGCAATAGCATTTAGACTTATATACCGCTTTATAGTGCTTTACAGCCCTCTCAAAGCCATTTACAGAGTCAGCATATTGCCCCCAACAATTTGGATCCTCATTTTATTCATCTCAGAAGGATGGAAGGCTGAGTCAACCTTGAGCCTAGTGGGATTCGATCTGCCAAATTGCAGTAGGAGTAGCTTGCAGTATTGTACTCTTAACTACTGCGCCACTGAGGCTCCTGATTTAAATGGTGATTTAAATGCTGATTTAAAGAATTTTAATTCCATTGATGAAATAATTTGGAATCCATATACTGTATTCTTAAGATATACTGTATTTCAGTCGAAGGAAAACTGAAGTGCGTTCTTCTGTACAATTATGAGAAAAATGTTTATCATGCAGTCTTTTGTATGTAAGAGGAAAAATGGTATGTTGGGATACCTGTTCATCAACTGGATTTTGTTTTGGGAGCTGTAAATAACCATGAATAAATTCTAAGTTTGTAAAAACATAGGAACATATTCCAGTATTCTGAAGATATAAGCCTTTTAACAGCTGATTGTAAAATGCATTTAATATTTTTTTTTAAAGAAAGCAATCGGAAATTAAAAATGTCTAAACTACTTTTGTAATTCAAATTCTACAACAAGGAGTTTGTGAATCTAGGTGAGATCACTGTGTCCAAGTAAATTTGGGTTGGTTTGCACACTGTTCAGTTGTTCTCATGTAAGCGTCTTGGCAATATACAGCATTTGGCAAACTTATAGCTTGGCAGCACCCACAAAGAAATACTAGTTGTGTGAAGTGACATACATATTTATTGTTGACTGCACAGCTGCAGTACACATGAATCAGTTGCCATGTACACTAACTGTGAATGTTTTATTAATTTGAGATTAACCAATTAAACTCTCATTTTTTGTTAAATGTGGATTGTTATGAATATTTATTTATTACATTATTAATGTACAGCAACTCTAATTGGACTCCCAATGGTTTACATATATATATATAAAGATGATAAAATTATAGAATCTACCTTAAACATTCCCTTAAAATCAATCTCTTTTTCATACACACACATACACACACACAGAGAGAGAGAGCATTCAAATTCATAGGGCAGAGATAGAAATAAAAACAAGTGGAAATAGTTTACTTAATTCAATTTCTTTAATGGAATCATCTTGACCTCAATGCTCTTTCTCTATTTCTTAAACTTAAATGATGGAATTATTCCAAGGCTTTGAAGGCCAGAAGGCATCAATACCATTTATATTTCTATTGCATCAGATATGTAAATGATAATCACCAAAGTATTACACTCATTTGAGTTTCAGGAATATCAAAAGAATAAAATGGTTTTCCTTTGGAAAAAAATGTATCTGTGTAAAGAAAAGCATTTTTCTAAATATGTTTTTAAATTATACCCTCATAATTATTGTGGTAACATTCATTCTTGCATTGATAAGAAATCTAATAGCTATTTTGAAAACAATCATATTTTTAGTTATCCCACCTTCACAAAAGAGTAGACAATCCATTCCCTTTCCTAGAGCCTTGGAAATCTGGCTTTGTACTCAAGCATGGAGACCTGGATGTTGGTTAGAGACATCCAGGTCTCCATGCTGGATAATGGATTTGATTGTGTCCAACTGCTATATGGTTTTGTTTAATTGCATATTATGTATTATGTGTTTTTATTTGTTTTACTGCAAGTTGTCTAGTATCACATAAAAGTGAGATGGCCAGTTATATAGATTAAGTGAATAAGCAAGTAAGCAAGCAAACAAATAAGAGATGCACCTCATCACTGGATTTTTTATTCCAGGCTCTCACAGTGGAGATCCCAGATGAAATTGTAATCCCATATGAGTTGTCTGTGTCTTCCTCAATCTTGGGCCCTCTACCAGAGGCCTTGGAATGTAAAGGTCATGCATGGGATCTTAGCTGTTCCTGGCACTGCATTCTTCTGAAAAGAGAACTCTGATGTCATTACTGGAATCTGTTTGAATCACTCTCCCAGTTTAGGAGTCAAAGCCCCAAGTGCTCCTATCACTACTGGGATTACTTTGGGCTTTACTTTCCTTATTTTCTCCAGTTCCTTCTTCAGACACTTGTATTTCTCCAATATCTCATGCTTCTTCCTGATGTTGCTGTCACTTGGCAACATCAACTATATCACCACCACTGTCTTCGGGTCTTTGTCCACTACCATGTTGTCTGGTTGATTGGCAGGAACCTGTCTGTCTAGATCTGGAAATCTCATGGAATTTTAATTCTCTTATTTAATTCTCTGGGGGATCTCCCATCTAGACTTAGGAGGATCTAGCCCATATTATGTACAGTTGTTCCTGTATACAATGCCACCTACTTAGCTGTGTACTTAATTGTTCACTGTATGCTGTTACGGCCTGCATTGCGTTGCACTGAGGCTTCTCTATATAGTCTGCACTTTGGGTCCTGCTAATGGGTTGATCCTTGCTTCTATGGATCTGATGCTTATTGCCTTATGATGCTATGATCAGTGCCTCGGGGCTGTCTTTTAGTCCAGCCCTTTCCAGTTAGTGTCTACCATCTCAGCTATATATCAATGGTACATCCCATGTCATGGAACTTTTTCTGCTTGATCTTTTTTCACATCTGCTGCTGCCTCAGACATTCTTTCAGCAGCTCATCTTTGGGTGCCATCTCATTTATGTACTGCTGGATACTCTGAGTTTTATCCATGACAGTAGCTTTGACTATCACAAGATCCTGATCATCCTCTTTCAAAGATGTTGGACTTGGGATGGAAACCTCTGTAAATTGTGAACTTCACATTAGCAGTTTCCATGGCAAGATAATTATTTATTGGCAAGATAACTGAAGACTGATAGAGCATACATATTGATAGCACAGATCTTGTTCTTCCCATAGAGCTGGTTCTTCAGGACTTATCTGATATTTTGGTGGCACTTAGATGTTTCTATCTTCCTAGCCCCATCACTGGGGTTCTCTTGTGACTCTGGGTACCAAGGTATTTGTAACTAGTCAGTATGTCTGCTATGTGCCCCACTGGTGGATCAATCTCATTAGTCTTAACTACTTTTCATCTCATGGCTGCCATCCAACTATACTTCTCTAGTCTGAATGATATCCTAATATCCTCATTGTAGGTCCATGTCAAGTGGATCAGCAACTCAATCTCTTGTTTATTTTTGCATATAATCAATGTTGTCTATATAGAGCAGGTGGTTGATGGTAGTTTGACTCTAGAACCTGTATCTCTTTCTTGTGATAATCTAATTGAGAGAGTTCTTGATGGCTCCATGTGTGAGCTTTCTTGAGTTGATTTGCAATGTTGTCTTCCACAGTCTTATTGAATTCTTGAGGGATGTTCTCAGTGTCCTGCTGATTTTTTATAGCATCAGCCATTCGTAGATCCATATATGTTGTATTGAGTCATAGGCATTTTTGTAGTCAATCTAGGCTGTGCTCAGATTGGTCTGTCTAGAGCTTGCATCTTGGGCAACTCTCTATCTATGAGCAATTATATTTTGAGTCCTCTGGTGTTGTCAATGCCTTTCTGAGCTATGCTCGTATACTGCCCTGTATCGTATGGTAGCTTGCTATGGTGTAGGTAGTTGGGTTATTGGCCAGTAGTTGGATGATATGTTTCCCATGTAGGAGTCTTTTATGATCAATACTGTCTTTCTTCAGTTAGCCAGTCTTAGTGGGAGCTTGTTACTAGCAGCTGGTTTACTTACAGTAGTTCATGCACTAATGTAGTTTCTTTAGCGAGTAAGTGTGGATCATGTTTGGGCCAAGTACTGTCCAACTCTTCATGTTCTTGACCTGCTATTGGATATCTGCTACTGTGATGGTGACTGGTTCTTGTTCTTGTAGATTTATGTGGTCTCTGTCAATCCTGTTGTTATGTGTCATATCTTTCTCCCATATGTTTTTCTAATACTGTTCAGTTTCTGCTATGGTGGCTCTGCTGTTACTGTGTTAGTGCACTGGAATTGGATAGCTCTTTGGGGAACAGGGCAAATATTTTCTTAACCTCTGCTTCTCTAATATATCTTCTTAACCTGGAATTCAGTGTGATGAGCCTTTGTTTAGCAATCTTGAGATCTTCAGATTGAGTCAGGCCCTTGTATTTTTCCAATAGTGGAATCTTACCCCAATCTTCATTCTTTTCTTTATTTCCACCAGCTGACTAAGTTCTCTTTGAGTTGCATTGATCTCAGCATCTAATCTTATTTTCCTGGGCTGATATGTACTGCTGTTCTTCTTGATTGTGTAGCAAAGCATCTCTAGGATTACATCATTTATAGCAGCTTCCTCTTTACTATGATGAAGTGTTGGGTCACTACCTGTTTCTCAGTTAGTGTGCATGTAGGTCTTCTCCCCATCCATAGTTCTTGCATATACTTCATGTACCCTCTCTCATTACGTTTGCTATTGTAGTAGAGTTCCATCAATTCCAAATTCTCTTGTCTCATCCATAGGTTTGGGTTTTTTATGTGTGTATACTATATGTGTGATGCATGTGTGTGTCTGTAGAGAGAGAGAGAGAGAGTCATGTCACTTGTCTCTATTTTTTTTTGCATATCCACTGATGAATAACTAAATGCAATGTGTAAAAAATGCATGCATGCTTGTAAACTAATCAGATAGTTTTAATATTTGTTTGACAAGAGAATTATTTATTCCTTACCTTTCCACAAATTCCTTGTCCCCAAAGCAAAATTTAACATAATATACAATATTATTTATGTGGTATTGGATTAGGTACATTGGTGGTGTTATTAGTTACTATTTCATTTCATTTTTATTTATTTAATTATACTTCTTAATTTTTAATTGCTCATCTCCCTCAGATTATCAACTATAAGTTTGGGGAGCTGAATTTAATATAATAGATGCAGCCAATCCTGAAATATAGATTTATCAGAAGCCATTCTAGTGAGACCAAGAAACAAATAATTTGAACAGAAAGTTTAAGATCTGAGCCTCAAATATTAAATCACATATTTATCCCTCAAAATACAACAAAGTATCTGTTTCATATGAAACAAACTGGGAGTACTCAGAAAACGTAATACCTGTGGATTCAAGAGGCATTATTGTAAATAAAAGTAATACTAGACATTAGTGTGTTGCTTTGCAGAAAGCACTTCCCACAGCAGATAATCCTCAAATGTATTTATTTTATTTATTTATTTTTTTCAATTGCTTACAAGATAATAGGTATCAGTAAAAACATAGTTATGAATACATGGATATATATAAGAAAAATTTAAAAAAAATAAAAGAAACAGTAGGACAGGGACGGTAGGCATGTTGGTGCACTTATGCATGCCCTCTACAGAACTCTTAGGAAAGGGATGAGGTCAATAGTAGACAGTCTAAGGTTAAAGTTTTTTGGGTTTGGGGAAGAAACCACAAAGTCAGGTAGAGCATTCCAGATATTGACCACTGTTGCTGAAGTCGTATTTCCTGCAATCAAGTTTGGTGCAGTTAACCTCGAGTTTTTATCTATTGTGTGCTCTTGTGTTGTTATGGTTGAAGCTGAAGTATTCATTGACAAGTAGGATATTGCAATGTATGATTTTATATACTATACTTAGATCGGACCGAAGGTGGCATAGTTCTAGGTTTTCTAGGTCTAGAATTTCAAGTCTGGTGGCATAAGGTATTCTGCAATGAGTAGAGTGGAGAACTCTTCTTGTGAAATATTTCTGGACATTCTCAACTGTGTTAATATCAGATATGCAATGTGGGTTCCAGTCTGATGAGCTGTATTCGAGTATTGGTCTAGCAAATGTTTTGTATGCTCTAGTTAGTAGTGTAATATTACTAGAGAAAAAGTTATGTAGGATTAAGTTAACAACTCTTAATGCCTTTTTGGCTATGTAGTTACAGTGGGCTCTAGCACTTAGATCATTAGAGTTGAGTATTCCAAGGTCCTTTACAGAGCTTGGATCATCAACAAGGTCTTGACTATTCAGCCTGTATTTTATTTTCTGATATTTTTTTTTCCCAATATGTAAGACAGAGCATTTATTTGTTTGACCATTCTGATACATAGTTAAGGTCTTTTTGAAGGGTAGCAGTATTGTCTGTGGTGTTGAATAGCTTTACATCCTCAGTGAAGAGAACAGTTGCTCTTGATATGATCACAGAGATCATTTATGCAGAGTATGAAAAGAGTTGGTCCTAGAACACTGCCTTGGGGGACACCACTGTTGACAGGTACAGAATTTGATAGGATGCTCCCAATTTTGACCATTTGTTGTCTGTTTGACAGGAATGCTTCTATCCAGTTATATAGGTGTCCAGAGATACTGTAAGATTTTAATTTTAGTAGTAGTTTGTCGTGTAGCACTGAGTCAAAGACTTTACAGAAGTCTATGTAGATTGCATCTATTGCTTTGCCCTGATCGAGTTGTGTAGTCCATATGTTTTTGCAGTGTAAGAGTTGCAGATTACATGACAGTTTTTTCCTGAAACCAAATTGTTTATTAGAGAATAGGTTGTTTGTTTCCAAGTGGAGGATGATGGATTGATTAATAATTGATTCCATGACTTTACAGGTGATGCAGCATAAAGAGATTGGTCTGTAATTTTCAATTAGGCTGGGGTGTCCCTTTTTGAAGATGGGGATGACCGTGGCTTGGTGACCATAGTATTGGCAAGGAGCTGGTCTTGAACGATTTTTCAAAGATTATGCTTAGAGGTTCGGCTATGACAGTGGATAGCTTTTTTAAGAAGTAAGCACATATTCCGTCCGGTCCAATAGATAGAGATGGTTTTAAATTGCGTAGTGCTTTTTCAACATTGTGTTCTGTAAAATCGATATGTATTAGATCATTGTAGTTGTCTGTGGTTTGACTAGAAAATACTGGGCATGATCCATTGCTGTTTACAAATACTGAGCCAAAGAATGTGTTAAAGTTGGCTTTAATAGTGTCATCATTGCAGTTTTTACCATTAGGTCCTTTCAGGGGTGGGATGGACTTTGAATCTTTTAGTTTGTTGTTTACAAAATTGTAGAAAGCATGGGTGGAATTGGTACGTAGAAGGTTTTCTTCTTGTTTAATGTGATAATTGGTGCGTTCAGTCTTTATCTGGTGGCCTATATTTTTGTATTGGCTTTTGAAGTTGGCAACGTGATCAGATTTGTTTTTCCCCAAAAATGATTTCTTTTTGGATTAAAGCTTCCTTATTGTTATGGGTAATTTGTTTTTTCTGGTTTTTGGAGTTGTTATTGGTGCATATAGTTTGATGACTCTTTTGACTTCAAGTAAAAATTTGTTGTAATGGTCTTCTACAGTATTGCATCCAGTGAATAGAAATTGCCAATCAAGGGATGAGAGATCGTTGTTTATAAGATCATAGTTGCCTTTTATGAAGTTATAATTGGGGATTCCGTCATTGTGATGATTTTTGTGTGGACATATGTTGAGACAAAAGTCAATCATGTTGTGGTCACTGTTGGAAAAGGGTTCTTTAATTTGTATTCCATAAATTGAATTCAAACTATTGCAGAAGATGAGATCGAGGCAGTTATTAAATCTAGTGTTGTTGGTTACTAGTTGTTCTAGTCTCAGATTTGTTACTGCATTGTAGAAGGTTGCATGTGTGGGTTCAGTTGTACATCCGTTAAGGGTCCAGTTAATATGAGTAGATTGAAGTCACCAAGAAAGATGAAACCATGTGGGCAGGATGCTGCCTATGTTAGTAGCATATTTAACTTGTTTGCATGTTCAATGTCATAATCAGGGGTTCTGTAACATAGTAATAACTGAAATGTGATATTTAAGGACAGTTCACAGACAATGATCTCAGGAATAGCAAGCTGCTGGGTAACTTGGATTTTTTTTAGATGCAGGGACTTTTTATAGGAAGATAGCAACACCTCCTTCTCTACGGATTTCACGATCTGATTGGTAAATATGATAGTCTCTTACTGTGGTAATGGAGTCAGGGAGAGATGCATTGAACCATGTTTCACAGACAAATATAATGTCAAATTTAGCCGTATTTAGTAAGAGGAAAATTCAGGTATTTTATTTACAAGGCTTCTTGCATTGAGTAGCTTGCATTTAAGGCCAGTTGTGGTTGGAATAGAGGTAGTTAGGGGCATGCATGCCTAGTTTTGAGTGATGTTGGATTGGATGGGACGAGGTTGGATGCGGAGCTGTGTGTTGTGTGACTTTCTTTTGATGCAATCAACTCTGTAGTCAATGTATAGGTCCTTTTCTCCATTGTCTAGGCGGTTTTTGAGTTCTGCGCGGAGTTCATGGGAGCGGATTCTTTGCAGTATGGATAAGTCTGGTCTTGAGCGATTTTTTTTGTGGTTGGGATTGGTTTTTGCAATGGCGTTTATTGTATGAATGAATATGCGTTTGCTGGACTCATTTTTGCATACAACTCTACAAAATCTTGGGGCCACAGAGCTGTCATTGTATTTTTACCCAGGGTCATCTCTGGTTATTTCAATGATATTTTCAGGAGAGATATTTGCTGTATTAGAGTTGCTTATGGTATCATGAACTTTGATGATATTGTCTGATTCGTTGGTGTCTTCGAGACCAAATAAGATGGCATTTGGACGTTTCTGTTCACGTTCCATGATGCCTTTGATGAGTAAGGGGATATTATTTGTGGAATTATTTGAAGGGATAGTAATTGTTTGTGGCTGTGGTTTGGTGGTTATTTTTGGTTGTAGTTGTGATTGTAGTTGAGGTAGTGGTTGTGGTTGTTGTGGGATTTGATTTTGAGCTGATAGGTACTCACTTATCTGTGCTGTATTTTTTTTCAAGAGAGATTAGGCTTGCTTGTATAGTTGTTTCAAAACTTGTTGCTAAGCGTTCTTCTGTTAAGTGAATGAGTGATTCTATGCTTTCAGCTCTGTCAGGTAGGGTACTCAGTTTGTTTAGCTTAGGAGAACATGATGGACATAGATAAAAGAATGTATCTGATTTGTATCCGATTTCATGTAATAGATTTCAATTTTCTTTATTATGAGTAAGATTATAATCCAATGTATTTTACTTTCAGAATAACAACAACAGTAACACAAAACACATGTAAGTAATAATTGGAATTTAGACAGCAGTGACCTTTTTTTTTACTGTTATACAGAATAAGGTTTTCTATTACTGTGTTAAAATACTTTACAATCTGTTATTGGAGTATTTTTAAACTGAAGCTTCTTCTGAAATCAAGAGTTTGTGAGCTTTTTAGAGTATGCATATTTGATTAAATTGCAAAAGAAATGTCAGAATCCATCAAGTGTAGGAGGAAGAGCTTGACAAATCTCCAGTAGCCTGATGTACAACTGACAGAACTTTGACACTGAGAGAAGTATCTTATTATCTATTAAGCTGAAGTTGTGTGCTACCTTTTTAAAAAGAACCATCAATTTTAAAATGCTGATAATATAAAATTGTTATTCCCAGATACATGCACATTATTGTATCCTACCTCATTTCATTAGAACAACATTTTTCAACCTTGGCAACTTTAAGATATGTGGACTTCAACTTCAAGAATTGCTGAGCCAGCATTCTGGCTGAGGAATTCTGGAACTTGAAATTCAACACATCTTAAAGTTGCCAAGGTTTTGAAACAGTGCACTAGAACTTCAAAACTAATGGAACTTCATTCAATCATAAATCACAAGCAACAAATTTACTATTTGCTGTTGATTTTTAAATATTTTCCAGTATCTTTAAACAATACTACTAAATATGGGAATAAATATGAATTTTGTTCATCTAGTTTGTCATTTTTATTTTAAAACGACTCAGATTCACACATTTCTTCAGTCAGAATAAGATAGATAAGATTTTAAAAGGATAATGAAAAGAAATATGAAATTAAGATTTTAAAAGGATAATTTAAAAGAAATATGAAATTAGCAAATAGATTCCTATCTAATTAACTTTTCCCAGTGTTTGGTAGATTTAGCAGTATAAAAATGGATATATGTTAACATGCAGAGCTTCTGGAAGAAACAGGATGTAGCTTACCTTCTTTACTCTGAACCAGAGGTGTCAAATTCAAGGCCCAGGGGCTGGATTTGGCCCATGTGGTACTTAGATCTGGCCCACAGGGCTGTCCTGGAAACAGCGAAGGACCAGACGGTGATGTTTCTGCCAGAGAAAATGGGCTCCTGAGTTCCATTTTTGGCTGCCACAGCCTCCTGCATCTTCTGCCAGTGAAAGCAAAGCTCAGGAGGGGTGCACACAGCCTGTTTTCACTGGCAGAGAGCTTGGGCCACCATAGGTGTCCTCAACAGGATTGATGTCGAGCTGGCCATGCCCACCCTGGCCATGCCCATCCTGGACCCCCAAGGTCAAACACATCTCTGATGTGGCCCTCAATGAAATTGTTTGACATCCCTGCTCTAAACTGTTGGTACTACAGCAAAGTTTCTAAAAAACATGACCAACATTAAAGTTATTTCAGTATTGTGAAAAATTATAATCTTAATACAGTAAAGAATTCCAAAATAAGAAAGTCTGGAGTAAAGTAAATTTTGACTGATATTTCCCCCCTTCCCCATTTCATCTATTTGTTTTCCATTTCCTGACATTATTAGTGAAACAAAAGCAACTGGAATTTCTGCATTTTTTTTTTCCTCCCCATTTATGTTGCCATCTACTGCAGGAAAACATATTTTGCTCTATGGGAGTCTTTGGAGTGGGACAGAAGCAGTGGCTTGAGCAGCCATTTCAGCCATGATAATACAATGGCTGACAGAGCTATAATCAAGAGGAATGAAGATAATATCATCTAATTTTGGGCTGAGAGAGGGTTTTAATTTGTCTCCATTTGCTTTTTGCTTTTTAGTAATTTTAATTTGGGGGTTTTAAGGGGGTGGGGTGGGCTTTTTATTCGGCCAAATATCCAATTTAATCTTTTTTAACTTTTGTATTATTGTCGGGGTTTTAGATTGGCTGTACACTGCCCTGAGTCCCTAGGGAGAAGGGCGGTATAAAAATTTTATAAATAAATAAATAAAAAATAATTTTGAATAATCATCAGTGTTCACAATCACAAGAACTTCCCGAAGCAGTTTCAAGTGCAATAAACCTGTAAAGAGACCAAAATTTGAAACATAGTATCATCTAAGGATTAGAACAACCAGTGATTCATGTTCCTTGTTTTCAAGCATAAAGATTGTGACTTTTAGAAGCTGAATAATCTAGATGCTTGTAAAAAGAACCAGTAGTTGTGGTGAATAATTCCTCAGTGCTCTTAGTTGTTACTGATAGTCTAGTCATCACCTTGGATGTAGAACTTTGAAAAATCTTGTTTATTATGTATGACTGACTAGTGAAATACAATAATAAATGAATCTGAGAACGGGGGTTAGTATTCTACATGGCAAGGAACAATTTGAAAAAAAAAAGAAAAACAGATGTTAGTTAGAAAGGCAAGCTTTCTACTGAGAATAAGAAAACAAATGCGCCAATTTTAATATTGTAGAAGTGTTCCATCACCCATATAAACCATTCAATCTTGGAACAGACTTTTCCAGAATAGCCAGAATATTTGATGGTGGACATTTTGCATATCTGTTATATATATTTATTTTAACTGGAAAGGAACTTAAGAGGAAATGTAGGAAGTCACTGAATTGGGTGGTTGTTGTTGTTTTTCAGAAAAAGAAGCCATACCATGAACTAATTTATATCTATGTTTAGCCAAGTTGATCTTTTGCTGTGCTATTGGAAGAATAAAAATAGATGGCTCCTGTTCTTTTTGCCTAATGTGGAGACTGGAGTGTACTTTCTGCTGTCCTGAAACAAATAGTCATGTATGTTTATAGGCATAAATATAAATATATAATTTATTTTAAAATGAGTTTGAAAACTCTGTCATTTTGGAAATGTATAATACATGAAATAATGAAAGAAGCTTCATTATGTCTAGTTCTGTTTTAGAATTAATAGGGAAATTACTTACTTTTAAGTAGGATACGTATTTCATTAAGGATTCCCAGTCACAGATGGCTATGCACATTTTAACTTGGAATTCTGTTTTATATATTTAATATACATAATAAACATATCCAACATTTTTTTAGAGTGGTTTGGGCATATAAGATTGTATATCTAAGTTGGCTATTCTCCCATTCTTGAATTATGCATGTTCTAATACAAAAGGTCCATTTAAATAGAGCATCTTGGTGTAGTATTTCAGTTATTTTTGATGAAAAGATGTGGAAAGATTTTGGGGAAAAGTCAGATTTTGACAACCCCAGTCAAAATATGTTTATTTAAAATATTCAGTAGTATAAAATACATCGACATAAGAATCTCAGCATTTCACTTGGGAGATCAGAGTAGTGCATCATCACAACAACCCTCTGATTTAATTGAGAAGATAGATAGATAAAGGTAAAGGTTTGTTCTCCGAGCTTTTGGGTTGGTTTCAAAACATTTTGTTACCAGGCTAGGTAACATCTTCAGTGGAGTTTATGGGATGTCAGTGTCAGTGTTCTGATTATAAGGGTTTAGGTATGAGTGTGTCAAGTGAGGGTTTTGTGACAGGTTTTGTGATGAATCAGCTGTGAGTCTTGTGATGGTCTTGTGATAAGGAGATTACCTCAGGTCACAGTTGTTTGGAGGTGAACTGCTGGTGTGTGTGAATGGGGAGGAAATGGCATACATTGGTTGAAGGTTGGTACTGTCTTTGGTTGGCTCTGTGGTTGATTTGGATTCTGTGGGGTTCATAGGCTGGTTGTAGGTCAATTTGTTTGTTGATGGCATTGCTTGTGGAGTGTCAGGCTCATCACAAGACCTGTCACAAGACTCTCACTTGACACAACCATACCTAAGCCCCTATAAACGAAACACTGACATCCCCTAAACTTCACTGAAGATGTTAGCTAGCCTGGTAATGAAACATTCAGAAATCAACTCACAAGCTCAGAGAATGAATCTGTAACCTCACCCTGCACCTGAGCTACAGATATTCGTCACTATAGCAAAGATAGGTAGATCTTCAGTATACTGTATATCATCCTATATGTTTCATATTTTGAATAATATTCAAAAGATGGTATATGGATCATGTTTCAACTATAAACATGGCTAATTGTTGGGCTCCATTAGTGCTGATAGATAAACTGAGCCCATCAACATGTTTGCAAGAGCTGCTGAAGCCTGACACTATATACTTCCGGGATTGTTTAACTGCGTCAGATGCATCGTCGGCAGAGTGGGATGGTCGACGGTGATGAGAGGGGAATCTGGGAAAACCCTTGTCCTTTTGCGGCTTTTGAAATCGACGTTAATGCTGCAATGGATGATGGGGGGAATCTGGGTATATAGTTTACTCGTGAGTAGGTAGGGTTCATAGGCGAAAGATAGATTACAGAGATGGGAAACAATGGACATATTAGGTATAACTGGATGGTGACCTAGAAGGTAATTAAGGGGCTAATTAGCGGCGAGTACAGGAGATAGGAGTGTTTAGGTGAGTGTGTTTATACATTTAAATAGCATTGGAAGGCAGAAGCTTCCAGTGCTAACCGGAGCAGATTGTATGCCTTTCTTGGCAGATGGGAAGTTTGTTGTTTGACATTAAACACATTGAAACCTGATTTCTGCTGTTGAATGGTGGTTTGTGTGCAAATCTGCAAGTTTTCAGAAGACCGGCTGAGACTAATTTCTATATTTATATTGATTTTCTTTTTGGGATTTTAATCTATATCAGATCTAGTTCTGAAGTAACATTGATGGTTCATAATTACTTTCTGTGCTGAACTAGAAAAGGGCATTTTGCAAACAGTTATAGACATTTATCATTGTTGAGTCAATATGTAGGACAAAATTTGTTAATTTCTTTTTTTAAAAATCCATATGCCTAATTTAAATTTTTATTACTTTTCACATTATATTTGCATCTTCAAATACAAATATGAATTATAAGGTCTATTTTAAATATAGTGTGCATATATCTTTCAAAATAAGATGTTTTAAAACCTTACGTCTTTTAAAACATTTACTTGCTAACTGCTATCTTGTCATACATTTTAATGCCTCATTTAAGAAAATGGAAACTAGTTATATTCTATAAAGAAGAAGGTGTTAGAAAATACAATTATATCTGAGTAATAGGTATTTAAGTTTTTCTTGCTGTGAAACTCTAGGCTTTCATTACGCATATTAGAGAGCTGATGCGAATATTCATATTTGTGTGCATATATTTAAGTATGTCTATTTTGTTTTCTGCTCCTTTACTCTGCTGAATATTCAGATCATCTGTTAATAAGTAAAAAACAAAAATTTAATAAAAAGTTATTAATTATTGACCAAGTAAACAGGTAACTATTAACTTATGTTTGAAATGCAGAAAGAATATGATCCAAATGCTATTCTAGAAGGAGCATGCTGTTGGGTAGATTATTCCCATCCACAAATTGTGGATTTTCATGGTGAAAAATAGACATAGAATTATCTAGTGTCCAATTTTCCATCTTTGTTTGAATGCTGTTATTATACATTAAGGAGCTGCAGCTGAATTAGCTAATCTTAATTGCCTAAAGCACAATGTTGTTATTATGGCTCTAGAAACTTCTGAGGTTTTTTTTAATGCAGCTATAATCTGTAAATTCTTGACCATTCTTATCTTATTTCCTCTGTTTCCTGTCTTTTGCCCCATTTAGTTTCCTAAAGTTTAATACATTTATTTATTGATATATTTCTACTAGCTGAACTGAGTAGCATTTATGTTTAATCTGAATATAAGGATTGACTCAGTGTGTCCTGAGAACAAACTAAACTAAACTGGATGTTACCCACAGTAACTTTTTACATATGTTGAGAATGAAGCAGAATGTTGATTTCCTGACAAGTGAATTACTTCTCTGAGTGGTTTATATCATGGGAGTCTAAGTCAATTGATTCTTGATTGTTTCCTCACCTAGGTAGACTTCTGATTGGTCTATGTTAAAAAAAATTCCAAGAAAACCATTTCCTGAATGGCTTAACTTTACACCAGACTGCTGATTCGTTCTTTGTATAAGCACCTTTCTAACTGATACATTTTGGAAATCCAGGAGAAGTGTTAGGTGTTATTTCTGGTGAGGCTGCTGCTGATTTTTCAGATTGTCCTAAATTTTAATCAAATCTTTTGTAGTTATACATTATCCACAGCTACAGGAGATGTTGTAGATGACAGTGGATTTCTGCAGTCATTAGGTGATTGAATTATATTGAATATTTCTCTTTATTTCCATTTAAATGTTCAATAAAACATGCTTGTTTTGATATGATTTAGTTGAAAAGTTAACTTAACTCTGTTTTCTTTTTGGGCAAAAAATGAGCTTGGGGTCTAGGCCACCACAGTTAGCATTTTTTAAGTTAATTTAATTTTGAAAAATATCATTTATCATTTCTTGATTACAAGTTTTGTTAAAGTGCTTAGTTTTGAAAAGCAACTCAAATATTTATTTAAAACAATTAAGCAGAGAAGTACTTAAAAATATCAAGTTGATATTTCAATGTATATAGTCTCCATAAAATCAGATATGTATATCACTGTAACTTTGAACTTATATAAGAAGATAGCTATAATACCATTAAATAATGATGTGAGAAGCGCAAAATAGAAATAATATTTTGAAAAAAAATGAAGTTTTAGAATTAGAAAAATCATTATTAAAATTATGTCAATTATTGTCAGTAATTTTATTATATTATCAACATGTCATTATGACATATCTTCCAAATTTAACAAAACATTTTCTCTATCAATCAACTGGACTCAAATATAAATTTGGCTTTAATACAAATTATCTGAGTGTATCTTTTATTCTTTAAAAGTTCATTACATTTCATTGAAGAACCCTAAGTACAAGTTTTCCTACTTTGGGTTATTTCTAGTTTCTAGAATTGAATCAATATCACAATAGTTTGGCATAGTAAAACTGCTAGCATTTGGTAGAAATTTTCATTTTCATTTTGTCAAGCCCAAAATTGCAATTTGTTTTTAGAATAATTTAATATTCAGTGACTTTCATAACATTGTTAAATACAAAATAGCTATTCATTTTAAATGTGAAGTGAAAGTTATATGGCTTTTCTGTAAAACCTATCGACCTCTTTTAATTTTTAGTTCTTCCTGATTCCCTCCAGCATTCCTATTATTAAAATAAATTATATCAGGGAAATGCTTAATATGCTGAAAGGCATAGTGACAAAATGAAATGAAAGCATTGACAAGGAATGCAATAAATTCAATAGATTATGAAAAAAGTTCAACAAAACATATTTATGGATTATTTTTTATAGAAGTTAAACTAGGAACAAAATGACAGATATCACTGTCATTAAGCCTGCTTTAGAAAGAGATATGCATTTAAAGATCTCTCAAATGCCAAATTTTATATCATTACTGCATTTCATTTATACAAAATTTTATAGTCTATATATAAACTTGTTGCTCCTAAAATGGAAGAACTAATGGGAAAATCAAATATTTTGTAGTATAAGCTTGGGGATATAAATTCAGCCTCTTTGTGTTAAGGTTGCAGTTCTCCTGAAAGAGCAGATAAAGAACTAGGATGGCAGATGCAATGTTTTATGAAGGCTTATCAGAGTTTTCCTAGGATAAAGTATGATACCTTCTCAAGTTTTATTTGTTTCCATTATTGTATTATTCTTTAGATTTTAATTGTGAACTTCAGGAGCTCAAGGAATTTACATACTTACTGCCCTGTAAATTTGAATGGTGTGTGTTGTGGGGGGGATGACTCAAAGATTTTCAAACTTTTCCTTACCTTCAGATCTCCTGTTCTTCTCTGTAGAGTTCTAGATCATGTTTATATTCATTGTGCCTGAAGATACATCATTTGCTTTGATTCCTAAGTAAAACATCTCTTTCTAACGTTTATCTTCAACCTTATCATGACAACTTTGTATTGGCTTTTTTATTTATTTATAAAATTTATAGGCTACTTCAAGGTAACTGTGGGCAACTTACAATCATCATAAAAAATAAAACTTGTTAGTACAAAATCCAAAATATAATAAAAGAATAAATAGTCATCAAAGACTACTAACTAAAAATAGTTTAATCTACAATAAAATGTATATAATATGTTCTGAACATATTTGAAATATATTCATCAAAGTGCCAATATGCAAACTTACTCATGAAGCAGTTAATTGGAATCCAGCTGGTGAGAGAAAATGAAAACACTAGAGGGACATCTTAAGATGTTCCCTTACCATAAAGACTTGAACAATCAATCCAGGCACAGATGGAAGCAAATGCATTTGGCAGAGAAACTGATTGCCTCCCTATGTAAAAATAGTGATGTGGAATGAGTTTAATCTTATATTATTTTAGCTAGATCAACTATGAGATGATCTAACATCATACATAGAAAAGAAACTAAAAGATTCAAACTTTTTCCTCTCCCTCCCCCCCCCCTTCCTCCTTCTCTAACATCTTTCCCTTTCCTTCTATTTTATGTTTTAGAGCAGATTTGATATACAGTTTTTATCCTAAAATAGTAGAAGGCTTTCTTCTTAGTAAACTAATGGAAGAATCTGAGAAAAGGATGTTTGCAATACTTTCAATCAGGTTTGGATATCCCATAATACATTTAAAGTTCCTCTGTTCTAGTAAAATCTAAGGGATGTAATTTACTTTTATAATAAGCATATTTCTCAGATTCATATTTTATTCTGTCAGAGGAAAAGTCTGCATGATAAAGTACTTAAACTGTTACTAATTGATACCTTGGACTCAATCTTGTGACCATTTCACATATTTAATGTCTAATATGTATTATTGAAATTTATAAAGAAGTTTTAAATACATTTGCTGCACCAAAGAAACATAATATTTCAGTGCCCCCTATTTTGAGGTCAGTTACTTTGTAATTATTTTGTAATACAGCTTTCTACAATCTGTTGCCTCAAAATTTTCCCAAATTTTAAAGGATCATCCTAGTTTGGAAAGTATGGGAGCTGTGTTCAAATACACTGAATGACTTCAATTCATAATCTCTTTATTTTTTTATATAACTGCCTCTGTGCAATCAATTGACATTGATCTTAGCAATTATTCTTGAAGGTCTCACACTTTCCCCAAAGTGTTTGTGACTTTATTATTTTATAAATCAATTTATGAAACCACACAATGCATAACAATTCTAGACCCTTGCCTTATCTTGAAATACAGGAAATGTGGCTAGGATCCTTTTCTCAGCTTCAGCTGTTGTGCTAGTCTCAAGAAGGTGGGTGGAATATTACTTGCCACAAATAGTTGGTCAGACTGACATCCCAAAGAGAGTCACCTGTTTTTCAAATAGATGGCTTGGCTTTCACCACTTTATTCTTTGTAATACAGTATATTTCATGGCTTGGGATTGCCTCACTCATCCTTGGGTCAGCTTGCATCTGTGTCTCTTCATGTACATTTTCCATAAGATGTTAGATGGTTTAATAAATATGATAATGGAGAGGAGAACATGAAAAATGAAATTATATAATAATAACATCAGCACCAGGAAAAGTAATGGATTTTTTTCTCTTAATATGGGTAGCAATAATAGTTTAACAAATCCTCTCTTTGAAATTTGTTCAAGAAACATAAAACTGCACCTTATTGTCATATACCTTCCACTAAAAGAACAAACAACTAAATTTTTCTAGCATGCTTATTTAAAAGAGAATAAAAAATTGGATTTCATTTAGAAATTTTTGCTGGAGGTGAGAAACTAGTTCACAAACATTATTTCATTTAAATAAGGACCACCTTTAAAATTTTATTTGATTATAATAAGATTTTCCTCTTATTCCTTGATTCATTTTAATCTCCAGTGCATACTTATGTTCAGTGCATGTACATGAAGAAGGGTATAGGTTGTTTGGCCTTTTGAAAGATTATTTTTAACCACGAATACCTGTCTGATGACTTATATTCCAGTTTCATCTGTTTCATATTTTAACCATTTTTAATAGCTGCTAAGAGGGGCTGTGGGGTTTCAGATTACCCACTCACATCAGATCCAAACTATGGGCAGGTTGTGAATGATAGTAGAATTACTTAACTTGTTGGATTAAAGAAAACCATAAACATTTATGGTTGACTTGTAGACAAAAGGTCTACAAGACCTTTTGAATAAAGCAGAAAAAATGCACTTATGGTTTTTGTTTTGATAACTAGAAAAGCAACTAGATTATAAAAAAGTGAGCCTTTCAATAAACATAGAGAAAGAGATAATTTTATAATAAATCCTGTAAATTTTCTGCAAAAGATATCAGAATTTCCTCCTAGCAACAAGAAATTAAGTGATTCTAAATTCCTTAAACTGCTTTTTATTACACATTTTAAAATAATTCCAGTCAATTAATAATTATTACCTGAACAAATGATACCTTAAATTCAAACATCAAGCATTATTTTATGAGCAAACTAGCTAATGCTTAGTACCTTTATAATTCTGTAATTTTAATCTTTATCAAAGTAATATAAAACAAAAATTAAATATTTTTTAAAAAATTAAATATTATATATATCTCAATTTCCCTTTTTGGCAGGTAGGATGATTTCACTTGGGGTGGAAATATGAAGCTGGATAGCATATTGATGATACCTTACCCCAAACTGTCAGATCACATCAAAAATATATAAATACATCCCCTTTGTTGATCCTGTAAAATTGTTATTTTAATTATAGATTTTCATTTAGGGCTTGATTTGGATAATATATACATTATATATTAAGTTGGAATAAACAGAAAGGAATCATACATATTTTCATATATGTATTCATATATGTATTCATATATATATATATATATATATATCAATACAAAATATTTTTGGAATATATTTGTTAGGCCAAGAAATCAGGAACCAAGGTGGTTCAAATGAATACAAATTTATTTTATGCTAACTCTTAAGCATCTATAAGAATATGAACTACTAGTGGTCAAAGCAAATTGGTGGTAGATAAGAATCAATGGAATTCAAGATGGACTGGATTAGATTGCAAAGAGATCTCAATACTGATTGCAATGTTGACTTCTCCCTTGGACTCAGCCTGATCATCTCCTACAATGCTAGTGGTGGGCCATACAAATTTACATCATCTAATATTATCTGTCTGCCTGACTATTTTTAATTAGATTTGTGTAGCTCTCCAGCTCCCCCCAAAAGTAAAATAACAAATATAAAAACAAGTATAAAAAATATAAAATACACATTAAGTGACAAATATTATAAAAATGAATATAAAAACTAGTCAAAGAGAGAATAAAAATGCCTACCTCAGTAATGGAACCATCTAAGCATATCTTAAGTTTCCTCAAACCCCAAGCCAGATAACGTAAGCAGGTCTTGAGAGACTTCTGGAATGTCAAAAGGAATTGAACTAATATAATTTCAGGAGAAAGTATGACTCAAAAGCTGGGCACCATGGCAGAGAGAACAAGTTTTCTGGGACCCACCAATGAAGGTCCACAGCTAATTGTACCTTCAACATGCCTACTCTGCCAGATTTAGTGGCATAGGCTGATGCAACCAGATAGAGATGGTATTGCTTAATATGCCAGGGGTTAAAGATATATAAATGATGTCTCACCCCAAAGCAATATATGAATTCACCCAGCAGCCTCTTAAAGAGCAAAGGAGACAGAACCAATCTCTATAGCCAGAGGTCGATCCTCTTTCCCCAAATCAACATGAACTGACTCTGAAAGAAGGTGGTGAACCAGCACAATCCTGTGCTCCCTACTTCCAATCTCCAAGATGATCCAAAAGGATACCATGGTTGATACTATTGAAAGTTGCTGTTAAGTCAAATAAGGAAAGGGTGGATTCATTACTGTCCCAATTCCACCCATGCCAGAGATCATTCAAAAGCACAAGCAATGCTCATTTCATTGCATTCCTGGGTCTGAATCTGACTGAAAAATATCTATCTTTTCAGCAATCACCTTCACCACCACATTGCCCAAGAAAAGAAGGTGAAATACTAGATAAAAATTGTCCATTTGATGGTGTCCAGTGGTGGCTTCTTGTGGAGAGTCTTCTTTAAGAGGCAAAGGAATAACTTTCTCACTCAATGATGAAAATTATCTTGAATGTATTTGAGTCAATATTAAAGGGGAGGAAACGACATTGCCATAGATCTATACTATAGACCACCCAACCAAACAGTGGAAATAGATGAACTTTTTTTCTAGTCAGCTAACTAAGGAATGTAGGAAAGCACATCACAATAGTAATGGGGGATTTCAACTACCCTGACATCAACTGGGAGACAAATTCTGCACCACGTGGAAGATCCAACAGGTTCCCAACAAACTTAGCAGACAACTTTGTTTCCCAAAAAATAGAGAAGGGAACAAGAGAATCAGCCATATTGGACTTAATTCTCACTAACAGAGATGAAATGATAGAAGGTGTTGAAGCTTCAGGAACCTTGGGGACAAGTGATCATGCAATATTGGAATTCAACATTATGCAAGCACAAATAGTAGAACAAAGTCAAACTAAGTAGTAGAACAAAGTCAAACTAGACTTCAAGAGAGCTAATTTCAGTAAAATTAGAGAGAGCTTGGGAAGGATTCCATGGATGAGAATCCTCAAGGGGAGAACAACTCAAGAAGCTTGGGAAATTTTGAAAAGTGAGATTATAAAAGCCCAGTCTAGCACAATACCAACAAATAAGAAAAATAAAGAAACCTGCATGGCTGCATAAATAACTCTCTGACAAATTGAAAGACAAAAAAGACTAGTATAAAAAGTGGAAAGGGGGCAAATAACTAAGGCAGAATAAGATGAAGTGAGGAAAGCTAAAGCTCACAATGAACAAAGGCTTGTGACAAAAGTAAAACAAAAACAAAAAAGCTTCTTCTAACATGTTAAAAATAAGAAAAAAGTCAAGGAAACAATAGGTATATTGCTGGGAGAAAGTAGCAAGACAAGTAACAGGGAGAAAGCAGAACTACTTAACTCGTTATTTGCATCTATCTTTACATGAAGGGAAAAAACAGTCCAACCTATCACAAACAGCACCACAAAAAACAGATTAGGAACACAAGTTAAAATAGGAAAGAAAATGGTAGGTGAACACCTGTCTACCGTAGATGAGTTCAAATCACCGGGTCTGAATGGATTACACCTCAAGGTAGTTAGGTTTCTTTAAGAACCTGAACTATATTGGTTTACCATATATGGTTGCAAGTCATAATGACTCAGCACTTTACTGAAGCCAAGATACTGATTAGCTACAAGAAGCAGGAGTACTATATAGCATGAAGCCAGAGAGCACATGTTTGGCTTTTACTTTAGCTTCTACTTGGGCTGCTACTTGGCTACTGCTGCTTTTACTCGGCAAATATCTTCATCACTCTGTAACTATATCTCTCCATTGCTGTATGGATGTATTGAAGATGCTGTATTGCTGTTTTGCCTACTGACTATGATGGTTAGTTATATACTCTATTGACTGATGAACTGTGTATGAATATTGGAATGAATCTTGGACTGTGCTTATACTCCTATATATAAAACCCTTTACCCTTCAATTTCTGTGCCTCTGTGGCTCTATATTCACTGCTACAATTTTGCACACTACTTCCGTTTGCTGCATACTCCTTGATACCAAGGAAAACTCTGCTAATACTTATTATTGGTTATGGGCCCAGGCCCATGCAAGATATGCAAGATATCCCAGGTCCAGTGTCAAAGGTTGTTAGTGTGAACTGAGTGAGTCACTATACAGAAGGTTCATTGTGGTGTATGGTTGATGTAAAGATGGCACAAGAACATATGTCCAGCTTAGCTATGATTACCCAGTTGGATAGCACCAACTATGTTACCTGGTCCACCAAGTGCAGTTTGCTCTTGAAGAGAGAAGGACTATGGAATGCTGTTGTCGATCCACTGGATGTAGAAATTTGGATACCTCGAACGATGCTGACCAAAAGAAGCTAGATGATTTTGCCAGAGACAATGAGAGAGCTTTGTGCATTATCGGACTTACTCTTGGTGATTCACAGCTTGTGCATGTTCATGGTGTGGAATCTGCAGCCGAATGCTGGAAATCCCTCAAGAAGCTCTATGTTAGAGACAGTATTGGTTCTCATATTAATCTAACACGGAAGCTGTTTAGAGCGCGTATGCATAAAGGCGATGATATGCTTACTCATTTGGAGTACATGAAGAGAGCTCTGCAACAACTTCATGAACAGGAGCTAATTTTTTCTGAACTTCATCAAGTCTATATTATTCTTTCATCATTGGATGACTCTTATGATGACTATGTATCTTCACTTGAAGTGCTAGCCAAGGAAGAAATGACTTTGACTAACACAATAAGGAAGCTAATAGAAGAGTCAAGATGGAGAAAAGACAGACAACAACTGAGACAAGATGACCAATCTATTGTTGAGGAATAAACAACAGTTTATGTTGTTAAAAAATGTTATGTATGTGGGGCTAAGGGTCATTTGGCTAGAAGTTGCAAGAAGAAAAATACACAGGATAGAAAGTTGAAAAAGAACAGCAATAATTTAGCTATATGTAATACTGGTTTAGCAGGAAACCATGATAAATGGGTTGTAGATAGTGGAGCATCACATTGTATTACTAATACAAAGCAACAGTTTGTTAATATGGAACATAGTGTTCAAAGTATTTCACTGGCTAATGGCTGGAAGCTCAAGGTTTCAGGAAAAGGTAATGCATTTTGATATTGAGTTGGATGTAAGTAAACCATTTACTGTGTATGAAGATAACCAGGCTGCTATAAAATTAGCAACTAGTATCACTGTTAAAACAAGATCAAAGCATACTGATTTAAGGTATCTTAATGTACGGCAATGTGTGGAAAACAAACTGATTGTGCTAAAGTATTGTGAGAGTGAACAGAATATAGCTGATAACTTCATGAAGGCACAAGGTTTTCAGAAACACAATGATTGTTGTAAGAAATATGGTTTAACTCTGTAACTCTGTAACATTGTAAATATGCACTGTAACTTTGTGAATGTGTATATATGTGTATATATTGGCTGTATATATATATATATAGTAAACCAAAGGAGGGTATGTTAGGTTTCTTTAAGAACCTGAACTATATTGGTTTACCATATATGGTTGCAAGTCATAATGACTCAGCACTTTACTGAAGCCAAAATACTGATTGGCTACAAGAAGCAGGAGTACTATATAACATGAAGCCAGAGAGCACATGTTTGGCTTTTACTTTGGCTTCTACTTGGGCTGCTACTTAGCTACTGCTGCTTCTACTCTGTAACTATATCTCTCCATTGCTGTATGGATGTATTGAAGATGCTGTATTGTTGTTTTGCCTACTGACTATGATAGTTAGTTATATACTCTATTGACTGATGAACTGTGTATGAATATTGGACTGAATCTTGGACTGTGCTTATACTCCTATATATAAAACCCCTTACCCTTCAACTTCTGTCCCTGTGTGACTCTATACTCACTGCTACAATTTTGCACACTACTTCTGTTTGCTGCATACTCCTTGATACCAAGGAAAACTCTGCTAATACTTATCAAAGGTTCTGAAGGAACTGGCAGACGAGATCTCAGAATCACTGAACTATCTTTCAAAGATCTGGAAAAAGAGCTGATGTAGTTCCCATCTTCAAAAAAGGAAAAAAAATAGATCCAGAAAACTACAGATCTATCAGCGTGACCTCAATACCAGGGAAGATTCTGGAAAAGATAATCAAGCATCGAATCAGGAAATACCTAGAAGCAAACAAAATAATAACCAAAAATCAACATTGGTTTGTTAAAAACAGATCATGCCAGACTAATCTTATTGAATTCTTTTGACAAAATGACAAAAGTAGTTGACCAGAGGAATGCTGTCAATATAATTTACTTGGACTTCAGTAAGGTATTTGATAAGGTAGACCATAACCAGAGGTGATATTCAGCAGATTCTGACCAGTTCTGGAGAACCAGTAGCGGAAATTTTGAGTAGTTCAGAGAACCGGTAAATACCACCTCTGACTGAAGATTTTACAGTATCCTTCCCCTGCCACACCCACCAAGCCACGCCCACAGAACTGGTAGTAAAAAATTTTGAATCCCACCGTAACCTACTACGAGATAAAGTAGAAAAATGTGGGTTAGAGAACATTAACTCCAGATGGATTCGTAACTGGCTGACCATTCAATGTGTAGTTCTCAATGGAACTGCATCTACATGGAGGGAAGTATGCAGTGAAGTACCCCAAGCTCTGTTTTAGGTCCAATATTCTTCAACATTTTCATCAATGATTTGGAAAGGGGTGAAATGGGGAACTCATCAAATTTGCAGACAACACCAAGCTAACAGGAATATCCAACACTCCAGAAGTTAGGCTTAAGATACAGAAGGATGTTGACAGATTTGAACATTGGGCACTATCTAACAAAATGAAATTCAATGGTGAAAAAAGTAAGGTTCTCCATGTAGGTAAGAAAAATCAAGTACACAGATACAATATATGTGGTATCTTGCTCAATAATAATAACTGTGAGAGGGATCTCGGAGTCCTAGTGGACAACCATTTAAATATGAACCAGCAGTGTGCAGCAACTGCCAAAAAAGCCAACACTGTCCTAGGCTGCATAAACAGAGGGTTAGAATCAAGATCACATGAAGTGTTAATACCACTTTATAATGCCTTGGTAAGGCCATACTTGGAATGCTGAATTCAGTTTTGGTTGCCACAATGTAAAAAAGATGTTGAGACTCGAGAAAGAGTGCAGAGAAGAACAACAAAGAGGATTAGGGGATTGGAGGCTAAAACATATGAAGAATGGTTACAGGAACTTAGTATGTCTTAGTTTAATGAAAAAAAAGTCTAGGGGAGACATGATGATGGTGTTCCAATATCTCAGGGGCTGTCACGAAGAGGGAATCAAGCTATTCTCCAAAACACCTGAGGGCAGGTGTAAAGCCCAGACTCTCTCCCCTTCAGATCATAAGAATGAACTTTTGAAAACTGGGTATTTCAAATGGAATTCTTTATTGAAAGAAGGATATCCAGATGATGTTCAAAGCAGGGTCTAACATGCCTCCAGGCATGTAGCTTAGATAAAGGGTGTTAGAACCCATCCCCTTAGTCCAGTGTGGATTTTGTCAATACAAAGAAGCAACAAGTTAATTCTCCCCCTTTTTTTCCTGGGAATAGTTGAGAAGAGCTTCCCAGAAGGTTTTTTTTCAGAGCTGGAATTTTTAATGCCCCTTCTCCTCTTACTATCTCCCCAAGAGGTGACAAGTTTCCAGGCATCCGGGCTCCAGTCCCTAGTTGTATATCATGTGCAATTTATACAGATTTAATACAAGAATTAAGATATTCAGGTTACATTAAAAAGGATTACTTATATCAACCCCCCCTTTTTTTTTCCATTGAAGAATGGCAGATGGATCTGACATATTGCCCTCCTCAAAAAATTGAGAGATCCACCTGGAAGACATAAAATACGTTACATTTACAGCTTAGGATGGTTTGTGAGGGTATTTCAGGTGGAACTTCCATAGTAATATGGGGACTTTTACATGTTGATTGGCAACCTACTCATTTTCTGAGAAGGGAAGGTGTTTCCAAGCTGCTAAATATACTGTGTGGATCCACGTGAGTGTGTGAGTCAAGGATATCTTTAATTTCAAAATGTTGTTCCCCATGTACCATAATGGGAGTTGGAGGTGTCGGAAGGGGAGGGGGTCCTAAGTTTTGAACTGATCTCTGGTTTGAGTAGGCTGCAATGAAATACTGGATGAACCTGTCTAAGTGTCTTGGGGAATAGGAGCTCTACTGTAACAGGGTTGATAATTCTGGAGATGGAAGATGGGCCGATGAATTTAGGTCCCAGTTTCTTAGAGGGTTGCAATGATTTTGAGAACTTTGTAGAGAAATATACACGGTCCCCAACTTTGAATGGTTTAGGTTCACAGCATTTTTTGTCCACTTGAGCTTTAAAAGCTGCTCTAGCCTCTTGTAAGGCTAGTCTGACCACTGGCCAAGTGGTTTGCAAATTATTTAACCACTCCTTAAGGGAGGGAAATTCAGGTTCCTTGGTAGGATGCTCAGGCATGGGGTTGAATTCTTGTCCTGTGGCTACCTGGAATGGAGTGAAGCCAGTGCTACTGTGAACCAAGTATGCTGCCTCTGCAAAAGGTAGAAGGTCAGTCTAATTATCCCGTTGGTAATTAATAAAACATCTTAAATATTATTCTAATATGCCATTAGCTCTCTCTATCAAGCCATTAGTTTTGTTGTGGTTCACAGGCAGCAGTTGCAGATGGCTGAGGTCTCAGAGAGTGAGGACTCAGATGAGGAGCCTGAATGTGATGCAGGATGGGACCAGGGTCATCAGGGAGTGGAATACTGCCTTCAGAGATTATGGAGCATCACTGGCAGCAGTGATGAAGGAACCTGTGCCCAGTGCATGTGTACACAGGGCTGCTCGAAGGAAAAAGCAGCTGCAACATCACAGGCGACTCAGGAGTAAGCCTGCAAGGTAATGGCCCCTCCCTTAAGAGATAAAAGCCAGCTGAGAAATTGAAGTTCTTTGCAGGAAACAAAGAAGTTTTTGCACTCAAACCTTGTGGATGTTTGGAATACCTTGGTTGGTGTTTGGAAACTCTTTGTGTTTGAAATATTTCTTAGTAATTTTATCTAGTGTTCTTGGCATCCTTGCACAACCTTGGCAAGGCTCGTTCTTATCAGAGAAAATTAGTTTGAAGCAGCCTTTTAACCATGAAGGAACGGAATTCGTAAAGAATCATTAAAAGATTTTGCTGTTCCCTCTGTTTCATGTTTGTTTCCTTGGAACAAGTTTTGGGTCAGAACAAGTTTGGGGGTGATTGGAACAGGACTAATAGGAACCTAATAGATTTAAAAACGCCCACCAAAATGTGGATGTGAATTGTACACCCCTATCTGAGATAATCTGTTGGGGACATTGTGGAGGGTTACCATCCATCTGGTGGCTACTCCTTCTAGGGCTAGGGTGACACCTCGCACTTGGGCCCCTGGGTCAGGAAGTTCCATCTGTATTCTTATATATAGGTGAGGACTTGCGCCAGGAAAGCAATTTCTGGGAGTCCCCATCAAATTTCACCCCCAAGGGTGGGATCTTTCTTTGCAGTTGTAAGTCTCTGGGTTGGCTGGGGTTAATTCCCTGCTCTGGAGTGGCAAGGGGTTGGATACCTGGCATGGCTGCTGATCCTCCGGCTTGGTCCATTGCTCGATCAGTCTCAGCTGGATCAGAGGTGACAGCTCGAGTTCTCTCAATTTCTGGTTCACTCGCTCTCCTTTGTTGGTAACTTGGTTCATCCCGCACATTGAGGTCCTCCAGGGTTTTCCTCACAATGGTGGTCTTATTACAGACTGACCTGTTATTCAGTGGAAGCAACCAAAAACCAGGGCTACTGAAAGTCTGTTGACAGCATCAGAACTGAGATCAAGGAAGTGGAATGTTGTACCACTAAGAAACAATAGTTCCATGGTCCTTTAGGGCAGCCATTCCACTTCTTCCACCACCTCTCCCCCGACTAATGCTACCATTACCATATCCTTCTATTACCACAAAACAGCCCCACCGCTAAATCAAGACTCCTGAGATTCAGGACTACGAACCTGCTAGTGACTTCATCCCAGATAGTTACCCATCTGAGTAACCTACAGCACTCTAGCAGCAACATCTCACAGCACCAATATAGCATCCCACCCTTACCACCTGACAGACATATCCGCCTCTCACATGCATACATTCAAACAACCAAACACACATATAATCTAATATCTTTAAGAATGTAGATTGTGAAATGTGTTTTTATTATATATTTTGATCACAGGTGGCAATAATGTATTACTATAATCATCACTTTTATCACAATTGTCCCCTGATGTGAGAAATAGATTACTGAAATATGTTTTTATGTTTTGTTTGTATGTTTGTTGAAAAAAAATAAAAACTTTGAAAAAAAAGATTACTGAAATATATTTTTACTGAAATATTGTTTAAAGTAGTAAACATTTTTGAAATTTTATTTTATCATGAGCTCTTTTGCTAATTCTTAGAATATGTTAATGGTAGAATAGACTTAGCATCAGAATTCAATATCATTTTTCTAGATAGTAAATTATTTGCTTAGAATACTTCTTTTTTAAAAAGATAAATGTTTTAAACAAATGCCTTGATAGGATGATAGCAGCTCTAGTGTGCTTTATTGGAGTAAGCATATATAGTGCACAGATAAAGAGGAGAAAGCTACCAATACAATTTTCAATTTTAATGATTTTTTAATTAAACATTTACAAATGCAGAGCTTCAAAATGCATCTTGTATAGATACTCAAGAATCACTAGGTTTCTTTATGACTTTTAGTGGCTCTTAAAATGTATCACTTGTGACTTTGTTTTACTTATCCCTCAGCACAGTGAGTCTACTAGATACATCTTATCTTTTTACCAAGTACCAAGTATATATTTTAAAGCTTATTTATTGCTGTTTATTTTTATTTCTCCAATAAATATGGAGTAGGTAAATTTCTAATAGCTAATCCTTTATTTTATGGAATAACTAAAATTAAAACAATATAGAAGGCATATATATCAAACTTAATTTTATGCAACAAAAGTTAGTCTTGTGTTTATTTATTTTAAATATTTTTAATAACTCCCAATAGACTCTTTGTAAAAAATGTTAGAAGAACATACTTATTTATTTTTACCGATGAATTTCTGCTATTGATTGTTTAAAGAACGAGGGAGTCTAAGTCTAACATTAACAATTCCTGTTTGTTATTGTATGTATCATAATCTGTATCATAAATTTGTTTTCCCCCTTGATTCCCCCCCCTTTTTTTTTGCGTTCTAGCCATTCATACCACTTATTCCAGATCGAGTAAAACAACAGCACCTGAATTGAAACAAAACTATGCCTGTACAACACAGTTTTAAGACCACATTTAGTTTGGACCAAAGATGTCATTAATAGTACTGTTTTTAAGAAGTTACAAAAAGTTAAAAGGATAAGTCTGAGGAAGATAATTTTACAAAATGGGGCCTACTACAAGTAGAAATCCTCCCACTTTGCACCCTAATTACCTCAGAAAAGCAAGGATACTCTTATCAGCCTCCTTCATAATCATCAAATTAGACAGGTAACTAATGCAGTTACCAAAAGTGTTATTCTGCACTGGCAGGGTTGATCTGCCAGTACTCCAGTTGCTGCATTTTGTCATAGCTATAGCTTTGAGATTGTCTCCAAACAGCAAGTGTGGCATGTTGAGGCTGTTTCAATGAACAGCATGTGGCCTAGATGAGTGCTGATTATAGCATGCGTGAATAGCTATTGCAAGGGAATCCTGGTGAAGTAGGATTATACTGGCACAACAAACTGCCAAGCTGAAAAGTCTAAAATGCTTCTCTGTGTAGCCAATAGTTTAATTATTGGTTCAATAATTATTTTCTGTATAAATAAACATTTATTTAATGTAGGGATTTGTAGAGATTCAGTCCAAATCTGAATTCATATTCAGAAATCTAAATTTCCCAGCAACGTGGAAATTAATAACTCAAAAGATTAAAAGAAAAAGAAAAATAGAGTAAAAGCAAATAGAGTAGAGTTGGAGGTTTTCAAGAAGAGTTTGGACAATCATTTTGTAAAGTTTTTTGAGGATCATTAATTTAAAATGTGGTATGCATAGGAATATATTTTACTAGTTTCAGATAAAGTTGAATGTGCTTAGAAAATTCTAAGATGCAGAAGTGAGCCAGTGATATTCCTGAGCAGGAAAATGAAGAAATTAAGCATATGCCTTCCTTTTTGGATTGAAACTTCCAATCTTGAGAGCACTTTTCCAAAGAACAAATAGTTTTTAAATGGATTTTTAAAATATTTCCTGCTTAACTGCATCCAAAAAGAAAATATGTACCAATATAGGGTAGATGATGGATGTGGAATAAAAAGTGGCAGAGGTTGCATTTTCAAAACAAGTAGTTTTCAGAGAATACTAATTTGACAAGAAGTGAGTATGCAGTATTCAGATAATGATAATAAATAATGACCAGTTATTTAAAAGTAAATTTCATTCTCTTCAGTGCCTCCCTCCCCACAGGAAACTACAATATATATTGTAACCATAATAAACAAAACAATTGAAACCAAAATGAGAGATAAAATGCAACTTGGTTCTTTGCAAAATATTTTTTAAAATCAATCATACATGGAACATTTCAGGTTTGATAAACTGTATCATCACCTTTTCATTCACTCCACTGGCCTGACTAGCTAGTTTGTTCTAGTGGTTAAGGCAGTAGGCTAGAAACTAGGGGACTGGGAATTCAAGACTGTTGTTGTGGAAAAAGAAGTATTAGGTAATTTTATTGCTTTGAATTATTTATAAAACATAATAAAATGGGATATAAATAAATAAAATAGTAACATGAGAACTATGATATTTAGTCATTTATATTTATTTTTTTTGCAAAGATACTAGCTTGAAATCAAATTCATAGTACCAGATACATATTTTTATGACAGTATATATTACAAACAATTATTCAGTGATGGAGAAAGAAATTTGGTACATTCTAGGAAATACATTCTCATACAGTTTAGTGCTAGTATTGAAAACAGATTGAGCTGCCTAATGGAGCCTCATTTACAGAGATGAAAAATTGCCCCTTAAGAAAGGAAAAGGGAGAATTGCCCCTCAAAAGAAGGGATTGAATCTTACTTTTATAAAAAAAGCCTCTGGGAAAAAGCAATATAAGACAATAATTTATTTAAGACATTTAGTAATTTTAATACAGCCATTCAACTTTTATCAAAGTCTGGACAGCTCCCAACTAAGAGTTTAAAAAAACCCATCAATATATCATTAATACATACATACATCTGCATATGGATGTAAACAAAATAGAGGTGCTTACCATCTAAAATAAAATCTGAATCTTTAATTTATGTAGGAAATATGCCATCAATCTATATGTGAGTAGGAGAAAGACTGGCATTGAAACAAGATTTTTTGAAATATTCACCTCATTATTTTTTTATTTTTTATTTATCCATTTGTGATTCAAAAAATCTAGTAATTCAGAATTTCAAATATTGGTACAACATAGCACAAGTATATTCTTTGGATCATATGTTTCTGTCTATACTTCCATTAATTAATCAGGAAGACAAGTAAATATTTGGGTTGGGGGGATTTTAGAGGCAAGTAGAAGCTTATTTAAATCCTGCTGGTCAGACATCTGGGAGATACAGATAATCCTTGATTTATGACATTATGACAACACATGAACCTGGAATTATGGTCATAAGACATTGTGGTCATAAGTCAAGGCATCACATAACCACACTTGGTTTTTTTGGACATTTTTGTCAGTAGTTATCCATTTTCCTTAATGGAGTGCTTTTGCCAGAAACAGAAACTGGCAAAAAACCTGCAAATAGCAATCATATGACTGCAGGACACTGAAAACAGTTGTAAAGGTGAGTTGATTGCCAAACATCCAAAATGCAATCATATGGGCATGGTGTGAGTGTGGCTGCTGCAACTTTGAAAATTGGTTGTAAGTAGCTTTTTTTTTTTTTTTTGGGGGGGGGGGGCGTGTCTGTAGTAATTCAAATAATTGTTAAGCAACCCATTGTAGGTCAAAGACTATCCGTACTCATTACAAAACATAATGAGAAGAAATAAAAGCGAATTATTTCTGTACAATATTATCTTCTTACTTTACATTACTGGGAAAAATAGGGTTATTAGAATATGTTATCTTGGCTGAAAAATCCAGACAACCATTAAATGTCAATTAAGCTATATAGAAAAAAAGTAATTCTGAGGAGCTCGTTTAGATTTTGGCATCCCTAGGAAAGATCCACATGTAACACCTTTCTACATATAAATGTAGGAGAATCCAGCGTGCAAAGTGGGAACCCAATGCACATTTAATGCTGGAATATAATCCTATTGCACTTTACTCTAAAAGTTCTGAGTGGTGCAATAAAATCCTCTTCCCCTCCCAATCTCAATCTGGGTTATGGCATTCAACTTTTTTTATCGTCCCTTTTAATATCTCTTTTGAATGGTTATCATTAGACACATGGAGAAAAAAAACACATTTAAACACAATTCAAAAGTATCTGGAAGCTTCAGCTGGTGCCAAACGTAGTGGTGCAGGCCTAGAGCAGCACATGTTCACCTCTGCTTTATGAGCTGTATTGGCTGCCAGTTTCTTTCTGGGTCCAGTTTTAGGTGATTTTAATCTTTAAAGACCTTCACAACATGCTGTTGAGGTATCTTCTATCCTTGGTTGCATCAGTGCACTAGATCCACTAGATCTATCAGAGTTGACATGTTGTGGGTACCATTTGCTAGGGATCTTCATTTGGTGGATTCCAGAAGAAGTGCCCTCTCTGCTATGGCAACCACATTATGTAACATTCTTCTCTCAGAAATTAGATTAGCTCCATCCCTTTTCGTAAACTGCCCAGAGTTATCCTCTGGTAAGATGGGCAGCCAATCAATCAATCTTTTATAAAACCCTCAAAGTTTTGGCTAGGTTGTCAGGATTGGGACTGCCAGGCAACAGGAAACTTGCCCAGATAGCTTCATTGTTGAGGTAGCCATTTTTATTCTCCCTTTCTTGTGGTTTGTATCATTCACTTATCAATATGATTATCATACTTATCAAAAAGATTTTTTACATTGTACACCTTTGATTTTATGCATTGTTTTATTTGATAGTTCTTAAGATGCTGAGTTCTCTTCAGTGAGATTGGCAGCTATACACGTTTGATTAATTGATAAATTAAATAAATGAAAGAGAATAAAAAACCAAAAAGGAAAACAAAACAGAAGTCAGTCTCTCCAACATCCAGATTCTATCTCTGCCATCTCCAAGAAGGATAAAACAAGATGATGCCTTGTGAAATCCTGTAGAAATACTGTTTGTCAGTGTTCATTCTTTGTTCTGTTCTTCCTAATTATCCAATCATGGAAATGATTAATATGTTTTGAGTGGCACAGATTATCTTATATTTCTTTCCAAAATAGGATAGTGAAGCAATCAGTACAAGGAGACTTTGGGTTATAATAGCAGTTGGGACTGGGATTGCCCTCAATAAGCAATGTGTTTATAAAGCGTGATGTCATGTGATTGTGTAACTTAACAACAACAAAGTCAGGCAGTCCCAGTTGCTGTCATAACTGAAGAGACAGACAGAGCTGTCAGAAGAGACATATAAAGAACATGTGAAGGGGAGTGCCGTGAGAGGGCGAGATAAGGGAGGAAGGAGAATTAGATATGTTTCCTGCCTTGACTTATTTATAAAAATATTAAGGGCAGGATAATCTATTTAGCAAGGCCAGTAGCTTTGGACTACATTAGTGATCCATTTTGAGTACTGGTATCCTCAGTATATCCATTGACTCCTCAGAATATCCATTGACAGAGGCTTTTAGTTCTTTTTCTTAAAATTGTCTCTCCAGTGCCTTGCTTGTTCAAATGGAATGAGCAATTAATGCTAGTAAGATAGAACAGTTATAACTTCCATTGCTTTTTTGCTGGTTGGTTGGCCAACAGTAGAAAAAATGAGGAGGAGGAAAATGATGGAGACTCATGAAAGGAACAGAGTTCTTTGAAGGTGTGTTTTGAAGGACCTTCTGAAATCTGGAGATGATATTGAAGGGGAGATGTGACATACCGTACATAGTAAATGTAGCACTGTATGAATAACTTTACAAGTGAAAGCATATGATACCTGTGAAAGTTTCAAATGTGATGGAATTAATTAGGAACTGAAATGAAGTAAAGTCCCATTTCTTTCCTATGTAGACATTGATAAGATATAAATATTAAAGGGATATTAGGATCAAATATGATTAATTCTGACTGGTCTGTCTTGTGATTTGTCGACTTTTGTTTCCTTGCCTAATTGACTTCCTATGTTTTGATTACCAATTGATTAATTTATGCTTGCTAGTATTACATGAATCCAAATTCAGGCCAGTAAGCACAAATGTAGTTTGCCAAAATATTGACAATAACTCTGTTTTTAAAAGCTCAGGCAGAAAGTGTATCCTCAAAGTAAGCTGGCTCTTACTGTAAATTCATATCACTTCAACTTAAATCAGTTTGATCTGTTGGATACTACTTGCTTGCCAGTTTCTATTCTCTATTGTATGTCATGATTACACTAATATTGTGTTATGTACATTTATGTTATCAATATCTCATTTTAAAATGACCTGTGGGGTTAAAAATTCTTGTTTGACTATATGTGTGACTGTAATTCACACAACCATTTATATTGCACTTCTGTACACCATTTGATGTACCAGGCTAAACCCAACTCACAAAACACACATGACAATTAACAATTAATTCCCATAACTATGTATTTCATGTTCAATATTTATTGCCCATCTGGATTACAAAAATCAAAGTAATTAATAAACTGACCTTTTTTCCAATAGTACAATTTTAAAATATGCAGTATATGATCCCACTCAATAAGATACATGGGTGATGTAATTATTCATGTAGAATACTTAGCTTAAAGCAATTTACCAAATTTAGAGCCACAGAATATTTTAAATTAATATTTAATAGCTCTGCTTCTCTGTATTTTTATTCTGTAAGTAGAGCCATTTAATAGATGAAATACTGTATAGCACAAAGATGGATAATATGAAAAAGCAACTCTTTAACAAAACAAAACAAACAAAAAATCACAGGAGCAGAGAAACTAAGAAAACAAAACCAAATAGACAACTCTATGTTTTCTAATGCAAGAACTGTTTTATAAAAGATGTAAGGATAATAAATAGGTTTTCTGGACTTTGAGTTTTCTACTTGGTTTTTCTTTAGCTCATGAATTGTTTTTCTACCCTCTTAGAAAAGGATTTAAATCCAGAGGGTGAATCTTTCAGATAAACTTGACTCCCAGCAGCTTTCTCTCTCACTCAGTTTAAAATTATCTTCATGTAGAAAATTCAATCCTTGACTGATCTAAGAATTTATGACAGATTAATCCAGATACAGCAGAGGCCCATTTAATTATCAAATTCTCCTTTCATTTGAGAAATGGCATGTTTTGTTTTTCTTCCATATTGTGTGGGATTCCCTTTTCCTTTTAATTGAAGAAACACTGCTTCCCTGTGCTTCAGGTCTCCCCTGCCCTGCTTCCTTTTGGATAATAGCAATGGATCACTTGCATGTGGTGTTTGATGCCTTGCATGATGCTAACATGCAAAGGCAAGTTCCAGTCTGCATGCTGCTTAATGAATGTTTTTCCCCTTTCTCTCCCTCCTTGTTATGTGCTTTCAGAAGACAACTATGTGGAAGGTGGGTGATTTCTATCTTATTTTTTAAGCTCTGTTCTTTCCTTGCATATCCCTTCTTTTTAGTGTTTTGCCTCCAGGTTAGTGTTTATAATGATACATCTTATCATTAAAACGGTAAGTTGATTTTGTTCTTTCTTTATGAGAGTATTGAAATTTTAAGATCATGGTTCTGGATATTTCCCTGCTACCCACCCTCACTTGTCAACTGAAAATTCACTGCTAAAAATGCAAATGATATCTAGGTTTAATTGGGGAAAGTAGAAGTCAAGTACCACATATTTATTTGTGCTCTATAAACTTATTAAGTGGACTTCATGTACAGGTTGCTTTAATGCATTGTAACATGATAACCAAATGAAGTCCAATTTTATATTCAAAAAATTCTAATCAACTTATTATGTCTCAAACTATGACAACAATCAAAAACTGCCCTGGATATGCATAAAAATTTATATGGTTCCTATTTTTTCCCTAATAGAATTGGTCATACTGTAAGTTGCTGTTGAAGTTGCATTGATTATTTTAAAAAACCCACATTGTGATACAGCATTAACTTTGTCTTCATAATCAGTTCATTTAAAATTACAAATCACTACATAGTAATTCAAAATATATGATAAGCCTTTCTTATAAGCATGGAGTTCAGTTTTAACTTTGATATTAAGGAACTGCTTCAAGAAAGAGGAAAGGAGAAACTTCCCTTCTACATTTCTAGAAACTTTCATGACTTTGCATTTTTAAATGGAATCAAGCAGAGGAAAAACAATAAGAACAACAAAACTGTATTCACTGCATTCTCTGTGGTTGCATGATAACATTTTGGATTATTGCTTATATTACTGTGGTTAAGAGTATTGCTGATACTATTGTATTGAGGGGATGTGATTTAATTTTAGTCAAATTTCTAGTTTTGCAAGAAGGCCCATTCATTTGTTTATCAGTTTATTAATGAAATTTCATTTTTCTTATTCATTAGATGTATATTCCATTATCTTTCCATGAGTGTAGCACTCTCATCTGTTTTTAAATAAAATCCCTATGAACAGGTTATGCTGAAAGATTGACATTTTTAAAATCAGTCAATAGTCATGAACCTGAATCTATCCAATCCCAGTTTAACATTTGAAATAATGTGTTTACAATGACTTTCAGTTGACATTGAATTTAATTTATTCCAGTGTCATAAAAATTGATAAATATAAACATTGCTTATTAATAAGCAGCATATCTTTAACCATTGTCTCTTATATACCACTTTTCTCTCACAAATAATAAGGACTCCTGAGAATCTGATTGTGGTGTAAATTCCTTTAGACTATATACAATTCATTGTATTGAAATGACAGAAAAAACAAATTTGCTTTAATAAATATTTTTAAAAACATCTTCCAAAACAAATAACAAAAAATAGCACATAATCTTGCTAAGTTAGTATATTGGTAAGTACATTTTTTGCTAGTAAAACATCTATGAGTATGCATAGATTCTGTAACTTTATGGAAAAGTTACCGCAGATTAGTCTTTCATTTATATGATGTTTAGAGGATATCTGGTGAGCTACCTACCAAGGAGAAAACAATATCCACCATCTGTTGCGGTATAATTGTATTTTGCCAATTGTATAGCCCAGGCAGGAAGCAAAGGAGAGAAGGAACCCTTCTCTTGTGGACTATCAAACATGCCATATGGTTCATAAGTTATAGAAACAGAACCACTCCACTTCAGGAGAATGGCTTTAATTGTTATTGTAATATGTTCTAAAGAAAGATGTGGCAGTTTAAACAAAACTATGCCAACTATTTAATGAAAGGAAACAGCTTTGAAAATCCAATGAGGCAAACATGGAAGCTCATGGAGAATCAGCTAGCTTTTTATTGCACTCTGTGGGGTCACTTCAGTAAAGAAGATTAAGGATTTTCTCCTTTAAGCAAGAATTTTTAATCTAATTCATAAGGAGGAAAAATTAAGATACATACTACTATTCATATGCATTGCAGAATAGTGTCTGAAGCACATTTGTGAATATGCAGAGCCAGATATATATTGATGTCTACATATTCTCTCACTTATTGTAGCACTCATGTTCATGCACATTTCTTCATATGTAAGCTTGCGTACTATATGATCTTCCATTTCCTTCTGCTACCTTGATTAACATGTTTATCATCTAATGGGAAAAAAAATCAACAAAGGAAAGATCAGAACTTAAAACCTCCAAGCCATATCATCCTCGTGGTACAATAATTACAGGTAGTTCCTGATTTACAATCCCATTTTAGACCAGAATATCCATTGCCAAGGAAGGCAGTTAAGTTAGCCAAAATTGATTTTATGATCTTTTTTGGCCATGATTATTAAGTGAATCACTGCAGTTTCTATAGGAATTATATGTTTATTAAACAAATCCAGCTTCTCCCCACTGCTTTGATTCTCTTCCTCTGACTTTGCTTGTCACAAACCAGCTGGGAAAGTAGCAAATGGCAATCATTTGACCCTGGGATGCTGCAACTGTAGTAAAAACTTGTTTGTCAAATTTCTGAAGTTTAATCATGTGACCATGGGAGGTCTGCAATAATAGTAATTGCAGGGACTGGTTGTAAGTCACTTTTTTCAGTGCCATTGTAACTTGTAGGCAATGACTACCTCATTTCCTATTTAAACTGGGAGTAGACAAAACACAATTAGCAAACAAGTCAATCTCTTTAAGTACAGGAGGACTTTGACTTACAACCATAGTTGAGTCCAAAATTTCTATCGCTATGGAAAAGAAGTTGTTAAGTGAGTTTTGCCCCATTTTATCACCTTTCTTACCAGAGTTGTTAAGTGAATCACTGCAGTTAAGTGAATCTGGCCTCCCCAGATGTGCTACGGGTTTGGAGAGGAATCCTGGCATTGGACCCCACATTCTAGACCTATATAAATATCTGTGATTCCATCTGTGGTCTAACAGTGCTGGAGCAGAGGGCATGGCATTGGAAGGAATTGAGGGAAGCACTGATTCTGAATGAAAACTTTCATGGTAATTCAGCACGTCCAAGAGTTGGATTAAAACTACACAAACCCCTACCAATAAGCAAGAAAATAATCAATCAAATAAATGGTTAAAAATGGCAAAAAGATGGTAAATCACACTTCCTGACTTTTCCCCTGTCAGCCTCTTACCCAGCAACACACTTAAAATATTAGAGGCTTTGACATTCAGGTTATCTGTGAGGTCAGGCAGAAACACTCTCTTAATCAACCATCTGCACTGGTTGATTACAGAATTTACATCCTAATTAAGTGATTGTTTTCAAAACTGATTAAAAATCCATCTAGAGAAGAAAAATTAGGTTATATACTTGTACACATTTCACTATGAACTGATATGAATGAGATCAATCAAAATTCTTTATACATAACTATGTATAATTGCAGATATTCACATGCAGCAAAAGTAACATCCAAGCAAAGTGTTCATGGCCTAATATCACAGTGCATAAACATTAAAAGTTGATGCATGTCAAAAACTGGTCAAGGTTAATACACCAAAATGATTCCTATATGTGAGGCAATGAAGCCCATTTTAGCCTTTTCCCTAAAGATCATTTTTTTGTTTTAATCACAACTATCCCTGCCTTTAAGGGATAGGATGGCTCAGTGGCTAAGACACTAGCTTGTCAATCAGAAAGGTTGGTAGTTCAGCAGTTTGAATCCCTAGTGCCATGTAACAGAGTGAGCTCCCGTTACTTGTCCCAACTTCTGCCAACCTAGCAGTTTGAAAGCACATAAAAATGCAAGTAGAAAAATAGGGACCACTTTGGTGGGAAGATAACAGTGTTCCATGTGCCTTTGGCATTTAGTCATGCTGGCCACATGACCATGGATTCAACTTTTGACAGTGCTAACTCTTCAGCTTTGTAATGGAGATGAGCACCGCCCCCTACAGCCAGAAACAACTATCATGTATTCCTGAGGGGAACCTTTACCTTTACCTTTATTCCTGTCTTTATCTGATTACATTTATAACAACTATATATTTTCTTCAATATACTCATTAGAAATACCTTTCTTTCATCTTCATTTTTGATAGCATTCTCTTACATGCACTTTTTAAAAAATTGTCTTGCTTCATTTTATCAGGCATCTTTTTCCTACTTCTCATTAGAATAACACCACATACTGTTGTGGTACATGATATGAAGCAGAAGCCCCAGCCTAGAGAAGCTCACTATTTTAAACAAACCTCTGATGCCCAAGGCCAATACTTAGTTAATTTGGAAAACTAAGAGGAAGAAGCTTAGAGCTTACAAAACCTGGAGATCTTTGTAATTTCTTTGCTTTACGGTTGGCAGTCAATTGTTGTTTAAGGCTTCATTCCTGTCACCAATACAGTTTGTAATCTAGGCAAATTATATCTGAGAGTCTTCCATCTAGTCCAGTCAAGAGGTGAATTAATGATTAAGTGTCTGGAGACCTGAGCCAGTGTGAAGTCTGATTTTATAACACAATTCTCTTTATTTATTTGCAAGCAGTGTCTGTATCACCTTTCCTTTCATTCTCTTTCCATTCGTTATGTTTAAATTAGAAGATAGGTTAATATTTTTCATAAAGGATTTGTACCATTTTTTTCCATAATTGTTCTACATTCACTTCAGTTTTTTCCACGTTTCTCTCTTTCTTTCTTCCATGATCATTTTTCTCAGGATCAGTTTTTATATACTGTCAAATAATAATCTGTTCCACAATCAGAGCTTCTCATCCCTTTTGCACCCTCACCGATTCTCTCTGACTTTTATCATAAACAAGCAAATTAATCATGCTTTTACAGTATAAGTAAGCATAAAAAACTCATATTTAAAACTGGTATTAGAAACACATTCTTTTTGTTCACCAAATACAGGTAGTCCTCGACTTACAACAGTTCATTTAGTGACTGTTCAAAGTGATAACAGCTCTGAAAAAAGTGACTTATGACTGTTTTTTACACTTACAACTGTTGCAGCAGCTCCATGGTCACATGATCAAAATGCAGATGCTTGGTAACTGTTACATAGTTATGATGGTTAGTGTCCCAGGAACATCTGATCCCCTTTTGCAACCTTCTGATATGCCGAGTCAATGGAGAAACCAGATTCACTTAATAACGATGTTACTAACTTAACAACTACACTGATTCACTTAACAACTGTGGTAAGATAGGTCAAAAATGGGACAAATTCACTTCAGAAATGTTTCATATAGCAACAGAAATTTTGGGCTCAATTGTGGTCATAAGTTGAGGACTACCTGTGCTAGAGAGTGCTTTACAGCCCTCTCTAAGCAGTTTACAGAATCAGCATATATCTCCCAACAATCTGGGTTCTCATTTTACTCACCTCAGAAGGATGGAAGGCTGAGTCTGGTGAGATTCGAACTGCCAAATTGCAGGCATCTGGCACTCAGCAGAAGTTGCCTGTAGTACTGCACTCTAATCACTGCACCACCATGGCTCTGTAATCAACATTCTCATTCGTTCCCGGGCATCTAAATGGCTCTTTAATTTCATTCTTCTTGTTTCTAGCCCATTCTTTCATGTAACCTTATTGTTATAATGTAACCTTATTGCATTCATTCAGAATTTTTCAACATATCACTGCAAGTTCTTTCATCCTTCATCATAACATGCAACATGCATGCATTGTTACAACTTGCATAATCATCAATGTAGGACTCCTGAATATTTTACTCCACTGATCACTGATTATGGCTTTGATCAACCAAAGAATTTCACATTTTATTGAATAAAATAAAGACAATGTAGCAAAGTTGGCAGGTTAGTTGTCCTCATGCTATATGCAACAATCCCTACTAAGAATTTCATTGCACACAGTAAGAAGTATTCATATGTTAATGCTTCATACATACTTAGCTGTTTTATTTTAAATCACTACACTTTAAAACAAAAAAAGTAGTTAAATATTGAACATTTTAAAAAGTTCACTTTAATATTATTATGGTCACAGACCAATGTGCAGGTTTATGTAGTTAACAGATAACACAGGCAATATAAAGTTCAGATACAAGAAACTAATATTCTTAAAAACCATATGAATTGTTATGCTATCTAGTGGAATAAGAGTAATATTGTCAGAGTAAAATGTGATAATAAATTCTATTATTCATAATTCCATTTATGACAGGAAACCTAGTATATTTATTCATTTATTATTTATTTATTTTGTATAACCACCCCACCCATCTCAAGTGAGTAATTCTGGGTGGTGAATAATCATAAAATCAATTAAATAATCCATCACAGAGCCCTTCAAATATTTGAAGGATACCACCAGGTCTTCAGGCTTTTCCAAAAGACACCAGGGCTGGGCCATCCTAATCTCAGGAGGGAGCATGTTTAAGAGGGCAGGCACTATGTAGAAAAGCACAACTCCTGGTTCCTTCTCAGCTGATATTCCTTGGTCCTGCTGGACTGGATTCATGAAAAAAAAAAAAACTGGAAAAAGATGGTCCTTCAGGTAAATCAGTCCCAAGCCATAAAGGACTTGGGTACCAGTATCTAGAATTCCATCTGAAAACCTGAATAAAAGATTATGCATATGTTGAATAGCTGACACCATTTGTAACCCATGAAACTTCCTTCTGTACTTTCAAATGCTCAAATGCTCATCAAGAGCAGTGCCATATAGAGCACATTGCAGTAATCCAAATTGGAGATCATGAGCCCTCTGATCCAGGAATCAAAGCAACAGGTACCCAGCCCAAAGGCCCTCTTAGCCACAGGAATCTAGCAAGAATCGTGAGCTCAAGAAGGTGCCCAGATTGTGCATCATGCCCATTTGGACAGTGCCACCAGAGATGGAAAGCCCAAGAACCTACAGCCACTCCATCTTGCTCGGTTTGAGCCAAAGGCCTTTGTGCCCATCCAGTCTCCTAGAGTCTCTAGGCCCTGGAACAGAATTCTGTGGCATCACTCAGGCAGCCCATAGGGGAAATATGTTAGGTATTATCAGCATATAGATGATACCTACCCCAAATATCAGATCACCTCACCCAATGACCACGTGTGGATGTGAGATAAGAGGGAAGAGACAATCAAACTTTGTGGCACCCCAGAAAGCAGGAGGCATGTGCTGTACCTCTTCATTCTTATAATCATCAAATGAAACAAACCTCAGAGGGAGGAGAATCAGCACAACACTGTGCCATCCATTCCCAATGCCTGAAGCCAGTCCAGAAGGATATTATGATTGAAGGCTGCTGAGAGGTCAGGAAGAACAAAGATGGATGCACTGTCTCTATCAAGCTCCTGCCAGCAATCATTTAGGAGCACATCAACACTGTCTCAGTCTTCATTCCCAGTCTGAAAGTGATCCAGATAACCCATGTCATCCAAGTTCTTTGAATTTGCCATGAGATCACTTTCTCTACAACATTCCTTAAAAAGGAATAGTTGTACATTTCTTATATTATACAATTTTGATAATTGTATATATTACAATTTCTACTGCTAGAAAAAAATATGAATCTGCATAGGAAAGAAAATGGAGGAGAGGTGCATTTATGTAATAAATCCCATTGAGTTCTGTGGAATATAATCTATGGAAGATACATTCTGTAGATACATTTTGGATTTAATTTTAGGATTGCTTTTAGAACTCATTTGAGAATAACTTCTGTGCTTATAGTGGGATTTACTAGGAATAGATTCCTTTACAATAAAAACAGTTACTGTAATTATTGAGGTGATTATGGAGGTACAAGACTGATATTTGTAGCAGAACCCAGTTTGTGATGCAAATTTGCTATATTGTTTACAATTTTATTTCTTTTATTGACTGATAATACAAAATTTACAATATGAACTTTGCTTCTTAAAGCATTCTTAATTTAGGAGATCATATTACCTTTTTATTATATATATGCTCAATTTTCTATGTGAAGTAGAAACCTTAATAAAGTTTAGGAATCTTACCTTCCAGTGAAAACCAACATATTCTTTTTCAAACCTTATTTGTGTGAAGAAATGTGTAAGAATTAAATGCATGAGATTATATTTTATGACTCTTCTCTCCTCTTCCCAAAGGAATAGAATATTATTTTATGGCTTTTATTTTTAAATGACTTATATTGAGGTGTTTATTTGTTTAAAGTTGATTTCTATTAATGTTTGTAAAATTGAACATGATGCATATTTCTTTTAGGAGGATGGAAAATACAGTCCCCAATCCCCCATTTGTTTCTTTAGGAAAATATAGCTTTAAAATGTTTTAGATAATTTGGTTGGTAAGGAATTGTATAACCTACAGTTCTTTATAATTTTGAAAAACAATAGTTAAGAAACAGACCTTAATTTTGATAAACCAAAAGTGTAATTCATTTTCAGCTGATCAAAGCAATGGATAATAAGGACCTCCCCTTCCACTTTATACTATATTGTTTTTCCATTCACTGGATGATGATGTTACGATGATGATGATGATGATGATATTCAGAAATGCATTTATTTTAGGTTGAATGTTGCACACAAAAAAGGAGATGGCCCTTGCATTTTCATTTCAATGTTATAAAGTAATTATTTTATTTAATTATTTGAAACGCTCATTTTCAATGAGAGGAAAAAGATCAGACCCAGCCCATTCTTCAGGTTGACACTACTCCAGGTTTGGAAAAGAAAAAAAATAAAATAAACAGAAACTATTTTATAACTGCAGGATGAAGCATCCATCTAGCCAAAAAAATGTGATCCAAGTATTTATGAGATTTATGAACAAATATTCTAGGAATTGGTTGAAGTTGAAATCATTTTCTTACTATTTTTGTCATTAAAACCCATTTTAATACTTAAAGAAGATAAAAGGTAATTCAGAATTATTGTGTTCAAATAGTAGTGCAATTGTCCAATTCCCACCTCCAAAAGAATTCCAATTGGTGGTTGAAACATGCTCCTTTAACTTTGCAGTATTATGCAAATACCTCACAAGAGACAGACACCTGTTATCAAAGAAATTTAAAAAGTCACTGTGACACTACCACCTTCCCTTGAACCCTTGTTCATTGCTGACTGTGCTCTTGTTTCCCTTTAAGGTCTGGCGCACTTGATGATGGGCGACCAAGGTATGGGTTCTGCTCCTTTTCCACTCTGCTTCGATCATTTTATTTTATTTTATAAAAATTATTTGTTTCTTTTTTGTGTAGCTGCTTCAAAGTCCATCATATCAAATGATGGCCAAATGCTTGTGAGCTGTCTCAGGCTGTAAATAATCACACAGTCCTAATTACATCTTTTGGGTTTTTTTCCCTTCTTTTTCACTGTGTGTCTATAAATAGATCTATCTTATGTTGCTGTTGTTTTTTACTATTTGCTCCTGAACCTTTTTGTTCTATTTTTTTATTGTTTTCCTCATCCCACTAACAATAAAATAATTGTTAAAAAGGGTGCTATTTCTAAAAATCATATTGAGAAATTATTATGAGATTAAATATAATGATGATCATAAAACCTGAAATGCACTCTTCAGATAGATATGAAAGAAAACACTTGACTTATACCCCCCCCCCCCAAAAAAAAAAAAGTAATCTGCTTTGCATTAATGCATGGCTGTTTGGAAAATGCAGAAACCATTTGTTTTTGGCTTCTGGAATGTTAAGAAGACATTTTTGTAACATAATGGAATTAGTGATGTGTACTCATCACCTTGTGCAAATTCTTGCTCACCCAACTCAGTGTTCATGTTACTTTTGTGTCATGCCTTTGAAAAATGAAGCATGGGTTACTTCTGTATTTTTGTGCATGTACATGAAAGTTGGAAAGCAGTAATTCTTAAAATGTGACACCAACTGCATCTCCATTTGTCTTCAATCATTTGCCTCAAGCTTTGTCTCTTTTCATGCTTTGGACTGTGCTGGCATTTACATTTACACACACAACTCTTACTGTTGTTTCTCTTTTGTTTTCTCTTCCGTCTGGCAATACTTTCTTCATGGAACCATTTCATCAAATCCATAGGTAAAAGTAAAGGTATTACATGTCTTTCTTCTTTCCTTCCTTCTATGTCCCTTCCCATTCTTTTAAAAACCATCTATATACTGTAAAGTATGTCTGAGTGATGCAAGTACTGTTTATGTATTTAGTGTTGATACATTGTGTTGGTAGGAGGTAGGTATGCCTTTTTATTTTACAAGAAAAGCTTAGTTGGAAAGGATCAGGGAAAAAAACATACTATTTTTTTTAAGAATGTTTGTTGTGTCTTGAATAGAAATAACAGGGCTGTGACACTATGATCTAACTTTATCTCGACATTGTAAAAGCATATAGGTGACATAGTCTGTTAGCCAAGTTTACCAGTACAAAAATTATGAATGGATCAAAGATAGGACAGAGATTGGCAGAAATGTAGGTGATAATTAATTGGTAATAGCTAAAAACATTAATGAGTGTATGATATATGGTATTAGAAAAGGTGATATCAAACACCAATATTTGTTTGGAGAAAATATAAGATGGAAAGGATGGGGATGGGTTGATAGAGACTTTTCCAGGATTAAGAGAGCAGCTTGGAAGAACAATCGGAGGCAGGCCCTGGAGAAGCTGAATTCTGAGGTATGAATTCTGTTTTCATTGCCCTCCAAATGCAAAGCATATCTGTCAGAGGCAGTCTTTAAGCATAAAACCACCAGATAGCTGAGAAAGTTGGTCCAGGGTCCACTGCAATGATATGTAAGTCTGAGTACCATATGAGCAGAGCTTTTGTCTGCTATAGAAACTTGGCTGCAATTTTGTCTGTGAGAGTTTTGTGCATAGGTTTGTAACTTTATGTGTATTGCTGAAAGCATGAATACAATAAGAGAGATAGGAGACCCAGAAGATTAAGTGAAAGGTTCTATAAGATTTTGGGGGATTTTATTTATCCTCTTAAATTTGTTATTTAAATCTGTATGTGAAAATAAGTAAAAATAGGTAACTCTTGCCATATCCTTTGATATGTTTGAAACTTAATTAGTATATAAGTATATAGTAATTAAAAATGAAGTGTAAACCATCCAAAGCATTTTAGTGTCACTGACTCCAAGTGGAAAATGAAATACCCAATTTTCTTTTGTTGATATCAGTGGAACTCAAATGGATTTCTATTTGAAAAAATGTCAAAATATTTAAGCATATATAGTATGTGTGTATGCTTGTGTGTTTCTAGAAATAAATTGTTTTGGCAATGTAATTGTATTGCTTGGTTAACATATGAACCACGGAATTTTCAGCCACTCTCCATTTCACATTCCATTTTACTTAATGTATTATAAACCACCCAAACTGCTACAATAAATGGTGCTGCTTGCCTACAATTTGCTCCTGAAGCCAGTTGCTTTAGTGTACCTGGCAGATAATATCAGGAATGACATCACTAAAGTGTAATAATATAATAAAAATATAATAAAGAAAAATGAGATATTTTGTCCATTCTTAACATCTAAATCCTCCCTTTGCCTAATAATAGGCTCAGCTATATATGTACCAACAGAATTATTGAAAGTGTTATTTTCTGAGAATAGGTTTGCTGATGTTGCTCCTTCACCTTAATCTATTTTATAGAACTTTACCTTCCTGCCATTTGTAAGTGAAAATGTTAAAATCTTGCAATTTAGTGTATGTGGTACTATGACTAAAAATGTCCTAAAAGCTACCATGTGATGAGTTGTTCAAATAAGAAGCAAGAGGAGGAAAACAATTACATCAATATTTTTTTTATTATGTTATAAATAGTTTTCCTATCAGGATATATTGTTTCATTTTGAATGCCTACTAATTGTGGTTTGAAACAAGCAAGGAATGTGGCACAAGAATTAAACATTATTATTGATGTAAATGGGAAGGATTCAAAAAATATTATTCTTTATGAGATATAAACATGAATAAAGGAGAAAGGAACTCTTCCTCCATCATACTATCACATGTAGGGCTGGCCTTGATTTATTTAGATTCAAAAAGAAATGACCATTTTTTAAAAAAACCCACCCTATATTATTTATCTGCTCAAAGTGCTTCATATAATCAGGAATTTTCTGTGATGAGAAAGTCCCTATGAAATGGAATGCATGTATAGTCCAGCAAGGAGTTGGGTGAAATAGTGACAGCAACAATTTTTCCCAGTGTGGGGAAAAACCCCATTCTCTTCTAATAAAACATACCTCCTAAGGATAAATTATTTGTGGACAGGTTTTTCAACATATGGTGAACCTGCTGTTATGAACAATGAATACACACAGACATACACACCTCTAACATTATTGGATTTGTTTTCCTATTTTATATATTGACCTTATCATATAAAAGCTTTATATTAGCAATCATTATGGCAAAAATCAGCAATCTAAAACATTTAAACACACAGTAGCACTGTCAGAACTAATATATTTTTACCATTTGTCTAAAACCTGTAATTTATTTTCTTCTTGCCAATATTTATTATATTTCCCCCACTTTCTGACATGGAACTTGAATTGATATGCATGATTTAAAAAAAATCCAAAAACAAATCACAACACCATTATGGAATAAAGATTATGAATATTCATGCAAGAAGTTTAATAGCAAATAGGGATTTAATCAATCCCATCACACAACAATCCTTTATAGTCTAAGGCAGTTGTTCTTAACCCAAGTCCATATACCCTTTGTAGGTAAATAGGTAGATTTCAGGGAGGGTCAGTTAACATGGATGGGGAAAAACACTACAATCTTATTTTCACAATCCTTTAATTTAAATTTATCTTTTAATTCATTAATTTATGTAGATAACAATGTAATTTATGATGTCTAGCCACGGAAATGTTTGTTAACTGCAGTAATTTTCATTATTATTATACTTTAAAAAGATTGTCTTGTCATTGATTAAATGGATTAATAAAGTTACATATTTGTTATTTTTCAATATTTTGATGTCTGTATTTAATCATAATTAGTTTCCTATGCAGTCTATATCTGTGCATTCTTATGCAAGGAATTCATTGCAAAGTTCACTGAAACAATAGACTCTCAAAGGAACCCATGGCAAAAAAGTCTTGACTCTAAGTGACCCCTGAACTTTTTTGTTTTATTTTTTGGGCCCTCAAATGCATTCCAAACCACAATTCTTGAAAACCAGAAGAATGATTTCTTGCCATTCAGAAGCACAAGATCCCTCTAAATTAAAAAACAAAACAAAACAGTTTTGGGTCCACCATATCCATAAATTCATAGCTTCTTGCTTTTTTATGCAACTGAAATTTTATTCCAATACCATTGTTAAACATTGGTGTTTAGCTCTCTAGGATTTATTCTTGTTTCATATTCTCCTCCTTCATCACCAACCTCCTTGCTTTTTCTGCTTCTTCTTCATTTCTATCTTCCATGGGTTCCTCTATCTCTCTCTCACACAGGTACACACTCCACATGGTCACCCACAAAAACATTCTGCCAAAGCATTGCACTGAAGGTTCACAAGAAAATAATTTCTTCAATGTCCCCTTCCTATATTTTACACTGTTTTTTTTTAAGGAACAAACAGCCAAAGCAATTAGTTTTATTTTCATGCCCCGTAATTAAATCAAGGTATTAAGAAAGAAAGTTCAAAGTCTCTATGTTTGAGTTAGCTTTGTTGTAATATAACTGATATCACCAGCTGTGTGAGGTCCATCATTTTGGAATAAGTTTTGCTTGAAAAATGTAGCATCAAAATGTGTAACGGCTGTTAAAGGAGCTCAGTATTGAATGCCAAGTGGTAAAAAGCAGATCTATCTCAAATTGAGGAAGTTCTGCTCTGAGTAAATGATCCCAATGTATTGTTACATCTCCACATAGAGATCCAGGTGTAGAAAATAAAATATCCAGAGATAGTAGTCTAATATCTTTAAGCAACCCCTCTTAAAATTCTTATCACAAGCTTCTTTCCAGCTTCCTCATCTTTCCTTGATTTATTACTGTGTAATAGTAAGCCAACCTCTCTTTTTTTGTCCCAGATATAATAATATAAAGATTCTGGCACTTTGGTGATTTGGGAGGTATCTGAAAATCCATATCATTAATACCACTTGAACTGTTCAATGTCTAAAGTTTCATATCTCTCAACCTAACACATCAAAATCAAGAGGGTTCTGTTTTTACAGGAAATCCTCAACTTATAACCACTATTAAGCTTAAAATTTCTGTTGTTCTGAGTTTTGCCCAGTGGTGGGATTCAAATAATTTAACAACCAGTTCACTCAGGGTGAGGTTGACTGTTGTGGGAGGCATGGCCCATCTTAATCCTCCAGTTCTGCCATACATGTGGGATGAGCCTCCTGTGATGGCCAACCTGACCCTGGGTGAACCGGTTGTTAAATTACCCCCCCCCCCCACTATCAAAGTGGATCCTGGGAACTGCACTGCGCTGCAATGAAGAAATGGGCAACAGAGCGGCCAGCACAAGGGAAGGAAGAGGAGCAGGGAGAAGAAAGAGGGAAAGTGTCCTTCTCTTTCTCCGGCCACTTTGTTGCCCATTTCTCCATTGTAGCACAATGCAGCACCCAGGATCCACTTTGATAATGGGGGTGGGTGGATAATTTAACAACCAGTTTGTCCGAAATGGCTGAATCCCACCACTGGTTTTGCCCCATTTTATGATCTTTCTTGTCACAGTTTCTAAGTGAATCACTACAGTTGTTAAGGTAGTACAAAAGAATCACACATGGCATTTAATAATCCTATAAATTATGACTTGCTGATCTTCAAGCTGAGATTATTATATATATTATCATTTGATAACAGAATTGCTATTCTTGCAAATGATACATGTTTTTAAAAATTTGATGTAAAATTTAAGGTAGTGGCAAATCTTGTTCCATTGTTAATACTAGAAATATAATTGAGGAAATATAATTTAATGTCATCTGCACTTTACTTGAAATATTTGTCTTTGTGTCAGACACATGGGCTTAAACATCCTAGTCCACTAATGAAAGTAGACTAGTAATTTTGATTTAAATCCATATCTCTAGATATGTTGTAGGATAAATGAAAAATGAGAGAGAGGAAGAGAATGCACATTTTTAAAGTGGCAAATACTTATTGTTCATGAGATACATAGAGTTTATAATTTCATGGGGTGATTTGTGTAGTACCTATTTCTTTTCACATAAAATAATGAGAATCTGCTACTGTCAACAGTTGATTTCCCACTGTGTTAGAAATCCCTTTAAAATAAGTGAAGCGAAGTGTTCTCATAAATATCACAGTTTTGTAGAACAATGAAACAAGAAACTGTAGTTTACATAAGAACAGGAAAATAATTCATGTGTTATTGATAAATTTCATTCTAGAAATGAAATCCCTGCTATTGCACTTCTATAATACATTCCAAAACTAATTCAGAATCACTGTTTAAGGTGGAATGGTTAAAAAAAGAATAACATGAATGAGACAGTTGGGTAAGGAGGAACACTAAATCTAAAAAAAATCTAAATTAATTTTCAAAGAGGGTATACAATATGCTATGATGATTTCTCAGAAGTAAATGCAATTGGCTTCAGAGGTAAGTTTGTTTCTTTACCAATTTACTAAGTTTTTAATCTCAAAGTGCCAAATTTTTATTTGATTACAATAATACAGAACAGGTGTGTTTTGTATAAGAATAATATGTTCTTTTTCCTGTTGCTTTACTTAAACTAACCAACTAACCAACCAATACCCCCAAAACCTTTTGGAAGTCATTCAGTTAGACTAAGCCATGTGCTTTTCTTTCTCAGAATTACCAAGATCAAGACCACAAATTAACTTAGCCTGTCAACCTTTCAGATGTTCTCTCAAAATAAGACTTGTTACATTTATTTATTTTCCAAATATGAAAAATTAAGGTGATTGCACTTATTTATGCTGATGAAAAATAGTTTGTAAACTTTCAAGTGCTCAGAATGTGATCTGTTTTGATCGAAGTAAATATTTCAGCTTTGCAGTTTTTGTGGTATTTCATAATAAACAAAATTATTTATATTATTCCATTTGATTGCAATTTTTCTCCATGGGATTTAGGAGAATGAGCAAGATTCCACCATCCCAACTACCATCCAGACATATTGTTCCCTTCACATATCCATTATGGTTTTGCAACTGAAGGGTTGTGCATCTGGAGACATTCTATTTGAAGGAAGTTGAATTAGAGAGCTACTGGTCTAGGTGCCATTTTATAGTCCTAATTCAACTCCTTAATGATTAAATCACAGATTCTGTCTTTTTATTAGCATTATGTTTTGACTTTTTAAATTGCAAGATTGTATCAATTATATAAAGTATTTTTGTTTTAAAATGATATACAAGTTAGCTGCTTTATATTACATGTTTCATATATGTTACATTTGTTTCTGAATATAAATCCTTTTAGAATGTTGATCCTCAAGTAATGGCTGCTTGAAGGACTGTGCATCTTTTCCTAAAGACACTTCTTCATTCTTTTAAAGTCAGCTATTAGGTTCCCTTTAAAGTATTTGTGAATTTCAGTTGATGCTAGTGCAATAGAGGATTTCTAGTACTTCAGAAGATCTATTCTAGTACTTCAGAAAATGTATTCCTCTAACGGAATATATTTCAGTTTAAACAAGCATTTATTTTACTTTTGCTTAATAAATATATTCTTTTAAAATTTTGGATCCTTGCTTCTTTCTCTTTGCTGTTTTCAGTTTAATGATGTCTTATTATTGACATTTTAAATTTGCTTCTATACTCTGTAGCCCCTTTGAATGAATCCTTTAATGGGAAGAAGAGGTAGGAGAATCTGTAAATAAATCAGTCAGCACAAGTCATCACTCAGCAAATTTTACCATGGTATTAAAAAAAAGGAAGCTTACGTTCAAATAATACTTCTTTTGAAAAAGTACATATTTTTCTTTATTTTTGTTTTTGGTCATAACATAAATTACATTAAAAAAATAATAATTTAAAAAACAGGGTCTCTTTTTCTCTCATATTGTTATTATCTATCCAAGCCAAACCTGGTATTATGAATGAATGCAGTTGAGAAAAAAACCATAGTTAATAAAAATAAAAAATCACATTGCCTGAATGTCATGGAGACCTATCTCAGAAAAGTCAAATATCTGCAGCCTATATAGTCAATATTCCATTAAATTGTTCTCTTTCTCTTATATGTAGATTAGTGCACAGGAGTCTGTAGCAGATATCAGATCTATAGTTGGGGATATCAGAGAAAGCAAGTGACTAGTAAGGGGAAAAAGGATTTTTCCTCATTATTTTGCATCTTATGTACATTATAAGCTAATGTTCCCACTGGTCCTCAGTTTTGAAATACATGTTTCTCACATCTTTCTGGAGGAACAGGAAATAGTAATCTAGAAGGATATCAGCCATTATTTCTATCTTCCTTGTTTCTTGCTCCTCTAAGCTTTCTGTAATATTGTCACATTGACCTCCAGAAATTTCTTGTGTTCTATACTTCTACTAGTGATATTAAATTCAACCTTCTATTTAACATGCATATCTTTTTACAATGTAGATAGCAGCCTGTGGGGAAAAGCTGATGGTATTTCACGTTCCAAAAGAAAGGGAGAATTAGTTCCAACATTTTTAAAGTTTCAAATGGCTCTGCAAAAAATGCCATTAGAAATGTCAGCTACATGTTTCACTTCCAGTGTATGCAATAAGCCACAAAATCTTGCTTATTCTTGGTCATTTTGAATTAGATAAAAGCAATTATTTTTTTCTATGAATCCTTTCCTCGCATATTGTGTTTATGCCTATCCAGTGTACCAAAACTATGTCCTGTACATTACAAACTTTCTTTTCCAACTTTATTCCCAGATACTGCTTTGAAAAGCAGAAGGGACTATTGGGGTTTGTTGTAAGTGTAGGACCTGTCCCAACAATAAAAAAAATCCTTAATTGCAGTACCAAACAATTAATTTTGAAAAGTACTCAAATTTTGTGTTTTAGCATCCTATTTGAGCTCCTTGTAAATCAGTTTCCCCTTTCCCCAAATCTCCTATACATAGTATATTTATCCACTTTATTATGTCAATCCTGTTAGGTCTAAGGAGCGAATTATATAACGTTTCCTGTTGAGTATGTGTTGTTCAATTATTTTTATATAATGAACATGTCTAAATTCCATATTTATATAAATTATATGTAAAAAGTTATTTACACAAATTTATACCATATTTAACCCATCATCATCACTTCAGTCTTTTTTACATAAAGGGAAAAGAAGAATATTGCTGAATCAGACTAATAGCTCATTCAGAATTTTCTTATATATAGTTGCTGACCAGATACATCCATAAAACTCACAAACTTGGGCAGGAGAATGATAATCCTCTTCTGTTGTTCCTGAGCAGCTGGCATTTAAGATGAACTACCTGATTTATTTATTTTTTAATTGCATTTTTTCTTTGACCCATTTAAACTTCCTGCTTGCCTAGCTAATTTATTTTCCCTTTCTATCTCCTTTTTTAGCTTCAGCTTTAACTCCATCTCCAGGTTGCTTTTGTTTCCTTCCTAGCCATCTGGAGTGCCTGTTTTGCTGTAGCTTTAACCTAATCATTGCCACTTTAAATGCAATAAAATAATTTTGGACAGATTAACTATGACAACTCACCAAAACTGCCTTTCTGGATTCAATACAGAAGTTGATATCAGAAAAAAATCTCTTCAGCTCTTTCCTCATCCCATACTATCCATATTTATAAAGTCTGAACCAAATTTCATACAATGCACATCCCTTAGACACAAATAACTTGCCAACCCCAAGAAGGCATACAGATATTTCTTGTTTATAAACTGTATTCAGCAGAAGTGTTATATTTTTTGGGCTTTTGTAAATTGGACCTAGGTATGGGTGAGCCCATTTTGATATGGTAGCTATTTATTCTGTTCTAAATTTTGCACCATGCAAAATAAAAATGTTGCTTTTAATTACAATGTTTATTTTATTGCTTGCTTGCCATATTGAGGCATGTGTCAATTAGGTACAGATATATAACAATGTAATTAATAATTATACTGAAAATTAACAATATCTGTCTGGAGAATATAGTTGGTTGAAGACTTTTTGAACTGGAAAAAAAATCTACAGAAGCGAAGTCTTGTCCAATTTACAATGTTTTATGAGTAAATTATACTTGGCACATAATGAAGTATTTTTCATTTTATGTTCCTTAAGATATATTTTTCTATAAATAAAAGATGTTTTATTTTAGGTAGCTGATGAAAATTTATTATTAATGCAAGATTATATTCAGTGTAAGATAAGCTTTATAGTAAGGAACTTATATACATTAAGTAATACTCATTTTTGGGCAAATATTGGAATTAAGCAAACATTGTATTGCAGGGAGATATAAGACACCATAAATTAAATGTAGCATACATAATTCCATATTTTTCCAGCTTCTGGGACATAATCGCATTGTAAGATTGAACATAAATTTGTAAAAATAAGTTGGCTTGATGTCCTCAATGTCACTTTTTCTGCAAGAATAAACTGACATTGTTATTAATGAGGGCCAAAGAAATGCCATATGTGATTAGGTTAAAGAAATGAAGAACATTTCAGTAAACTCCATCAAGGATTAATTCTATCTATAGTTATAATGAATACATTTGGTTGCATTTATTTAATTTCCCTCCCTCAGATAGAAATGGCACAGAGCTATTTTTCTTCATTTGCAGGTCACTTTTCAAGTCTTCCAGTTTATTTACTATATTAATAGTTGATAATTTGTCACTTTTTCACTTTTTACTCCTTTCCATCCTGTGCCTAGTATCAGGAATTCAGGAGAACATTGCTGCATACTTTGCTTTGTCAATTTATGCAATCTGAAAAAGTTGAAAAGTTCAAGTTGAATTACTGTCTCCAGCAATCTACAGTAGTACTGATTTCTAAAGTTGCCCACTGATAACAAAAAATATCTTTGGCCTTCAGTATTTTCCTCTTATATATTAATATGCAGAATTAATTAGTACAATTTTTTGTACACCATGGAACTAAGCATAGCAGATGATGTGTGTAAGAAGCCAACTAGCAATCCACATCTTCTCAATTGTAATAGGATCACATGAATTAACAGTAAAATTATTTTTTGTTGATATTTTCATTGGCTGCTTTAAAAATTCATATGCCATCCATATCTTTTAAAAAATATCTAGACATTTTAGTCATAGAATTTTCTAGCACAGATTGCATTGTTTCATGACTGAATACATCATATCAAACCCATATTTTAAAAATTGCCCAGGTTTTTACAAAGTTAGGTAAGGTATTAGTTTTAAGTTGTCTAGTTTCTTGTGCTATTATTACTTGAAGAAATATATATTTCATACAGAAAATTACCCAAATAATGTTTCCTTTCTCCTCAGCTTCTATTAGTTTAAAGCTTTTGTAAAGCTGTCCATTTTATTTGCTATGAATGTGTATGAGAAAATGTGAGAGAAAATGGGGAAAGCTTTTGAATTTATCTGATTGTTGGTTTTGCTTTAAAGCATTTACATTTTAAATAGTTTTTTCTTCTTAAGCTAGACTCAGTTTCTTATTTCTGAATTTGAAAATATATGGGTTAAAAGAAGTGTTTTCAAACTCTAACAATCTTATTCAAGTTAGCTCCCTATTATTCTTGGTTTCATCTAACTTCCCTACTTCCCATCCACAAGCCATAATGCATGCCAGTTATCATTGAAAAATGTCAGACTTCATATCTTGCATAAAATATTATCTAGAAATTCATCCTCACATTCTATAATATCAGAGGTTTAACAGTCTTATCATAGCTGAGTAAGCTGCTGTGAAATAGGCAAGAAAGTAGTCTTATTACTCAGAAGATCTCCCAGTGTTTAAATTCCAGGCTTTTAGGTAAGATTTTCTTAGCCTTGAGATACAAAAACATTTTTCCTTGCATCATCTGACCTAAGAATCCCTGATTCCTACTTTGCCATGTTCAATCCTTACAGAAAGAGAACAATATAGAAACCATTTTAATGATTTCCTGAAGAAAAGATGTAAGTGGTGTCTCAATCCTACTTTCATCTTTCCCAAAGAACAATTAGCTATTTTAAACCACAGTTGCTTTGCACAGTAAGAGTGACTGAATTTGACCATTATCCTGGAGTACCAGCTGTGCCTTCCAAGAGTGAAGAAAATAGGACAAATGTATTACAAGAATTGTTATATTCAGCATTTGCTTTTGTAAAAGAACTGATGCCCATGATCGCCATAATTGAAAATTCATGCAAAACTAGAAATAAATAAAGAAACTAAATCTTTGCAAACAAATATAGTGCTGGCTCTACTTCAAACGTTTACATAGTTGTTCAATAATAATTTAATGTCATATCTTTTAGCAGTGGTCATGTTTTATCTTTATGAGAATTAGGATCAATACAACTGGACAGTTTCCGGTTGAGAAAGCTTAATATTTACAAGTAAATGTACATTTATTTATTCTTTTAAGACTATCTCTAAAAGCGATACATATAAACTGAGAAAATTATTTGTGTATAGATGTAATAGGCATAGTATTTTTACTTGCACAAATTTAATGGACTTGCCTAAGAATTTAAGCCATAAATAAACTCATACTAATACAATATATGAAATATAAGTTTCAGGATGCAACTTTATTGATTGATTGATTGACTGATTATATGCCATGAAGCTGCTTTATGTATGCTTCTAGCAATCACATAGGTACATTTTCTTCATGGTAATCAATCAGCTTTATTAGTGGCATATTATAAAAGAGAATAAACTAGACCTGGTGTATATGTGTATATATAGATATAGATATTTGTGTTAGGTTTTTGAGCTGATAAATAATTAAACAAGGGAGACTAGGATAGATCTATTTCAAGCTACTTAACTCTCGTCAACTAGCCATACCCTTACTGGGATTCGAACCAGGGAAGTATTACATGTGAGGCAGTTGTAATTGCCATTAGGCTAATGGTTCTCATCCAGATCAGCGATACAGGGGAATGAGTATATATACTTGTGTTACAACACCCCGGTAAGCCCCAATCAAGGGAGGAAGAGTGCAGTATGCTTCCTCCCTTGATTGGGGCTTACCAGGGTGTTGTAACACAAGTATATATAGATGTAGATATTTCCTATACTTTCTTATTCCTTTCATCTTTTTGTCCTGATAGCAAATAAATGCAAATCAAAATTGTTGAACAAATTTAATGATGCTAGGAGCCATTCCTATGAAAGTTCCGTAATTTGAGCTTTCACGTTATATTCTTCTTTAGTATAGTATTTCAGTAGAGATCCACAATGTTCTTCTTCCAAAACTATATTGTCCACTTTTTTCCAAACAAGAATAATTTTTCAGTAACATTTCAAATATTTCATATTGACTTGCAATTCTGAGGAATATAGTTTGTCACTAATTTAGATGTAGATCCATCTCTATATTTATATCTAAGTCTTTAAATACTGGGAAAACTTGCTTTCTTAGTTAGTCTCCCACGGTTTTTTTTTTTTTTCATTCTATCTAGAACAGTGAGCCTGTGTATCGTTTTTTTAATGTTTATCATTCCCAACTGTCAGATTTTAAGCAAGATATACTACAAATCTGTAGTGTCCAAAAACTCAATCCTGTATTTATGAATTAGGTAATAGCAGAGATTTCATAGACATGACATTATTAGATAAGTTGTTTTATTACAAAAAGGAAAGACGTCATGTATACAAAGAAGGCCTTAGTAGTGCAGAACTCAGAAATCAAGTTATATATGTAAGTATGTCTCTCTGTCAACTGCAGAGTTTAAACTTTAACCTTCTTCCCATTCTTGAAGTCAATGGACTATTGAATATCTTTTTCTCCATTGAGCTGCTCCGAGCATCTAGCAGTGGGAGGTGCTTAGACTTAGATTGGATAGGCTGGGTTTGATTGATAGGATGCTCCTCTTCCTCCACATACTCCTCCTTAGTGTCGGCAGTTTTAGCTCATCCTTTGTGAGGTAGGCAGCTTGGTTGCTTCGTTGGCTGGACTAGGATAAATTAAACAGGTTTGAATTATTCTAATTGACAATTCTAAATTATTAGTCTATTACAATTTGAAATTGTTTGGCATTTCTAAATTATAAATCTAGTAGAATTCAAAAGTGTCTTTCTGATAACATTATTCTGATGGCAAATTGGCAAGACTGCCATCGGAATACACATCGGCTCCCCAGGGAGCCCTCAGCTGCTTCCACAGCGATGAGAAACCACATCATCTTGATATCGTCTGACAAAAACTAACTAAATGATGGAATTTATTTTTATATTTTCATTGTTCCAACTTCCACAGAGGTTGAGAGAGGGCTTCTAAAGCTTTAAATATTCATAGCTGAGGGATGAGATACATGTATTTTCTACCTTATAAGATGGTTTTGTCTTTCCATTTCTTCATCCAGCTATAGCTGATGGGCAAAAGTTAGTGGACTCTCCAGTTAATATTTGAAATAGGACTTCTAAAAATATTCTGAATTTATTTTATTAGAAGTAAAATAATCTATCAAATCCCTTCTGGAAAATATACTGAATTAACTTTTTGGAGAGGAGGAAAGGGCATTATTTCAGGGAATGAAATAAACCATGTAAGAAAAATAAAATTAGCTACAGAACAATAGTATCTAATTCTTATGAGTGAGTTATGAAGTCCATAGAACCTGTTTCAGGATTCCTGTGGAAAAGGAAGAGGATGCAAAAATATTTACTTGGTGGGAGAGATTTCTTGATCACGAGGGGATACAACAATTCAGGCAGTTTGTTGGTTAAATATCTGGCATTGCAAAAAGTAAAAGAAGTGGAACCATAGTCCTTGACAACTAGTTTAACATAAATCATGGAGAAAGAGATGGATAACTTGATCTAAGAAGCCTAAATGCCTGGCTTCATGGCATATCTGCAATATGGCTTCCCACAAAGAAGAAGAGAGGTATAACTGGTCATAGCTGTGCAGTTTTCCTGTTTCTGCCCTCAAAAAAAAAAAGAAAAAGGAAAGGAAAACGAAAAAGGAAGGAAGGAGACAATGGATCTACTGAAGGTCATGTGTCCAATTTCACATTAGAGACTTAATTATGGATTTGATCAGTTTGTCTTTTTTTCTTTTTCATAGAACAGTCCAACACTCACATGGTGAGAGGACCACACAGTAGGGATTGAAGAAGAATGTTTTTGTAAGAAATATTCTGGGTTAGCCTATTTGTTCTACAGGAAAATTGAATGTAAAAAAATAGAAAAATTCAAATGAGATAAAAGTGTGGTGCCTGATTTGGTAAAGTTTATAGCTGTACCAAATTCACATGATCCATTTTAACATACATAGAAAATCTACTGCCTTTTGTTTTGGAATCAGGGTTGATTAGTACTGGTCACTGACATGGCCTGCCAATGACACAAAATGATATTATGCCCAAACTTTCCCAGATGCCCAAGACGAAGCCCCATACTTAGTCTCAAGAATGCACATGATCTGTTTCCCTTAGAAAGAATTGTTGCTGGATAAAATCCTTTTTTTAAGCAGGAAAGATTAGTTGTTTTCAGAAATAGGCATAAGACTGTTTAAATCATGAGCTGCTTATAATAAAAGGACAATACTTGAGAGTTGCCAGGATGATCTACTGCAAATATAAACAGGGAGAGCCAGAATCTACTTCTTTAACTTCTTTATTGTATTCTTCCCTTTTTTCCTAGTATTTAAGTCTGATGCCTTTCTCTCCTGAAAGAGATTTATTCCTATTTATTAACCTGTGTTTTTTCTAAGTTGCATTAATGTGCTTTATGGTTGTCTAGTTTTGCATTCTTAAAATTCCTGTTTTGATTGTTTCCATTCCTTTCCATTCCTAGTTGCTGGACACATGAACAAATGCTTCATCATTTGGGGGATTTTTTTTTTTACTAAGTTTCAAAGTCACCATCTTATTTTGCCCTGATATTTATATCAGTCTTGTATTATTTATATTTCAATACTTAAATATGTCCAATCTATAGCTGATTCAACACAAATCAGCCTCCCAGTTAGAAAAATCTTTAACAACTTACATGCCTCAACATCTCAGAAGAGCTTTTTTTTTTTAACTCAGTTCAAACAACTGAACTCCATGATAAGATATGGGAGGATTAATGGAATCCCATTTGAAAAATGTGGAGCAAGTGCTATTGAAGACATTGAACACATTCTTGTTGACTACAAAGTTGACTATGCAGAAAGGGCTGCTTACTTAGACTCTTATTGAAAAACCAAAAATATTCACCTCAGCTAAATTTTTGCATAAACAAATCTGCAAATCATTAGGGAATAAATCTGCAAATCATTAGTAAGATTGCACTTTTTATGACAAAGGCATTTTTATCAGTTTTATATATTTGATATGATCAATTGAAAATAAAAAAATGTTATCTATTTTCTGTCTGTCTGTCTGTCTGTCTGTCTGTCTGTCTGTCTGTCTCTCTCTCTCTCTCTCTCTCTCTATTTATCTATCTATCATCTCAGTGGTGGCACAGTGGTTAGAATGCAATATTGCAAGTTAACCCTGCATTCCATTGCTAGAATTTGATCCTAACCAGCTCAAGATTGATTCAGCTTTCCACCCTTCTGAGATTGGTAAAACGAGGACCCAGATTGCCAGGGGCAATATGCTGATTCTGTAAAATGCTTAGAGAGTGCTATAAAGCAATATAAAGTGGTATATGTCTAAGTGCTGCTATTGCTAACATCTATCTATCTCTATTCTTAATAGCTGTATTTGTCTTTATTAAACAGCTAAATTTTCAATCTTGTACTTATTTGTTTTAATATTTATCTCCTGAATATTTTAAAACTATTTCTTCTTCATTATTTTTCTTCTGCTGCTCAAGCCTTCTCTAAACTGTATTTATTTATGTTCATTTAAATCTATGTATTCACTGGGATTGATTTCTTTATTATGCTTGTATCATATAAAACCTCTGATATGTCTTCCTAATTTCCCTATCTCTTTAACTATCTTCTTTAGAATGGTGCCTTTTTTCTCCATAATGTAAAGATTTTTCAAATTATTATTAATAATTCTCATTATATTTTACCATTCTCATCTTGACTGATTTTTTTACAATAGCATCTCTAGCCTTGATTATTATAATTTTCTTCAAAAGTTTCTTCCTTTCTTACCTGATTATCTCTAGTTTATATACAGATTCTTCACATGTCCTCATATCTTTCCACAATTCACTTCTATTTCTTTTAATATATGAGTTCCCAGGACCACATATGAATTGCCAGCATATTGTAACATTAACAGGGCAAAAAGAAAAATGATTAAATAAACATTGAAATTTAAATTTTATTAATTAATAATGTATCAAATAGATAACATTATTAAATAAATTTGCCAGTTCAATTGGTCAAATATTGGATTTGTGCTGGGGAAATTAAATTTCAAGTTCTAACGAAGGACCTAAGAATTATTTTATTATTTTATTTATTTATTTGTCAAGCAAGTATTAGATAACAGGTATAAGTATATAAGCCTGATTATGAATACATGAAATGAATATGAATAAAAATTATTAAGGTAGCATCTACAGTGTTCCCTGTAGGCAGTTCCAAGCAGTTCGAAAAAGTTAGGGTGTTATTTCTATATAATAATAATAATAAATATTTATTTATATACCGCTCCTCTCCCGAAGGACTTGGAGCGGTTCATAGCCATACAGTTAAAACAATAAATATGTGGAACAATAAAACTAAATTAAATCCAACCCTGGCTGTAAACAAATTTAAAACCATACTCTAAAACCCTAAAATTTAATAAAAACGAAACACCCCAATAATTGTTTAATAAAAACAAAACACCCCAAAACTAAAATCAGCCCAATTTGACCAAACCTGGTCAAAGAACCAGGTTTTCAAAGCACGCCTGAAGGAGTGGCTGTCCGCAACTCTGGGGGCAACCCAGTCCAGAGGGCAGACGCCCCCACAGAGAAGGCCCTATTCCTCGGGGTCACCAGCCGGCACATAGATCAAGGAAGTCTTTTAGATATTGCTCCAAGGGCTCCAATCATAATTGATATACGCGTTAAAGACCTGGCTCTTTGAGCAGGCCGGCCTGGGCTGAGATAATGATTTTAAATTTGATCTCCATTTTTAACTTTAAATTGGGTTTTTAAGGGTGGGGGGGGGGGTTTCCTAATTTTAGTCTGCAGCTGATTTAAATATTTAATTACTTTTTAACTTTTGTATTTTTGTGGGGTTTTTAGATGAGCTGTTCACCGCCCTGAGTCCCTTGGGAGAAGGGCGGTATATAAATGTAATTAATAAATAAATAAATAATAAATAATAAATATACATATTTCTTTTTCCATAAGTGTTCAACTTTGATCTGCAACTCCCAGTATTTTATAATTTTTCTAGTTGTTTTTCTTCAAACCAAGTATCAGCTGGAATAGCAATATCAGTGAAGCCCATTTTCTTCTTTTCAATCATTGTTATATCAAGCATGTTATGAACAAGATATCTGTCTATTTCGATATTAAAACCCCATAAGATCTTAACCTACTCATTTTCTAAAATCTCACCTTGATAGTCTTAGTAGCAACAGAACTTAGATTTATATGACATTCTATAGAGTTTTAAAACACTCCCTGAGTGGTTTACAGTGTCAGCACATTTTCCTCAACAATCTGGATCCTCATTTTATCAACCTCAGAAAGATGGAAAGCTGAGTCAATCTTGAGCACATCAGCATTGAACTCCAAACTGTAGACAGAGTTAGCCTGCAATAACCACTGCACCACTACATTCAAACTTTTAGCAAAATTTCCAGTCAATAATTCTGGGAATTTAGATGCTGCTTGTAGTCAGTTTGAGAAATTTTACTGCACCATGTTTTATCCTTCTCATTACAAAGCAACATTTGCTATTGTTTTTTACATGTTGAATTTCTATCCAGATGCAATTAGTTGGCAAAGCTTGTTTTTGAGCTGGTAAAATAAAGCCTTCCGTTTCTTTCATTAATACTCCTGATCTTAACTAACTCCATAAATTATTAGTAGTATCAAATGTTAAATGTGTATGTCATCTGACTGGCTCAACAACAAAGAAATTACAATAAAAATCAATAAAAGATAAAGATAAATGAGGGGTCTCACTCTCCCTTGCCAAAGGCTTTGATGAAATGCCAGACCTTCACTGCACTGCTAGGAGTGCAGAGTGAGGTCATCGGGAATCTCAGGGGGAACTTTGCTCTAGAGAACAGGTATTGCTTCAGTTAGGGTATGGTTCCAATGCTCCAATATATAACATTTAATTTATATCAATTAACATCAAATAGTAATGTTTATTGCAGATAATAAACATTACTGATTATTGTTTATTGTAGATCTTTAGGATAGATATTTGACAAAAAAAGGGTCAGTATGATCTAGTGTTCAAGATATCTGGAGAAGACTATTATTGAAGCTTTTGCTGTGTTAATAACTAATTTCTTCCATGTTCAAAAGTGGGACATCATCTACACTTGGAAGTAAAATGTGTTATTATACACAATCCTACACAAACCAATGGAGCAGTGGTGGGTTTATTTGAAACCTACCACCGGTTTGTCAAAAATATGAGCATGCGCACAGCTTCCGCACATGCACACACGCACAGCTTCCGCACATGCATGGCATCTGCCCTTCAGCAAGGCTTGACAGAGCAGCATTTCAGGGCCTGCTCCCCTCCATCTCTGCTCTCCAGGTCAGCAGCCACTTCTCTCCACTGCTGGAGAGCAGACTGCAATTTAGCAGCTGTCAGCCACTGCTTTGGGTCCTCTAAGTCCCATCCGCTGCAGCACAGAGAAGCAGCAGGCATGTTGAATGCTGTTTCTCTCAGCTGCAGCACTTTCTGGATAGGACTTAAAGGACCCAAAGCAGTGGCTGACAGCTGCTAAATTGCAATCTGCTCTCCTGGCAAGAGCGGCCATGGAGAGAAGCAGCTGCCAACCCAGAGAGCACATGGAGTGTCTCTGCGAGCGAAGCCTCAGCAGCAAGGGACGGAAGAAGCAGCTGCAAGATCTCTGCTGCAGCACTTTCCGGATGGATCTTCTTAAAGGTAAGAAGAACTGTCCAGTCCATTCCCAAACCTCTTTGGCCTTCCTGCGCCCATACTGTCCCACTGCAGCCGTTTGGCCTAGCGCAGCAGGCCAAAGGCCAAATAAATTGCTTCAGCCTCCGGGCCATAGTATGAAGCCAGAGGGGGGTGGCAGCATGCAAGAGGAGGCCTGGGCCAAGGCCAAAGCCAGGCCATGATGCATTCCCCAACCCAGCTGAGGTGAACGGCGAGTGGGCAGAACCAAGGCTGGAACCAGGGAATGGCTGATTCCCCAACCTGACCGAGGTGAACAGTGAGTGGGTGGCATGCATTGCTTACCTTTGGTGAGCACATGAGGTGAAGTATGGAGGTGAGGCATGGAGATTAGCTGGGCCACAAGGCGAAGGCAAGATAGGGCAAAGTGAAGTGGGTGGGGCAGGACAGGTAGGGTGGGGCCAGCCAGTGGTGCAATTGTTTCTATGAGAGTGCACTTCCTGCAGATGCAACACAGCACTGAAAGATCACCTGCAGATGCAACACAGCACTGAAAGATCACCCTAGGTGTCAGCACTGGTAAAATAAGCTGTTTTTTAGCTTAGCTGAGGTGCAGCAATCTACGCTCTGCTACGTGAATCAGCTGAGCTAAAAAGCAAGAGAATTTAGCCTTATTTAGGGCAGGAAAGGGTGAAGATGGAGGTAGGTAGGCAGGGCCGTCCAGAGGTAGTATTTGCCGGTTCTTCAAACTGCTCAAAATTTCCACTACTGGTACATCTGAATTAGTCTGAACTGGCTGAATACCATCTCTGCACTGGAGTATAAAGAAATATGAATATATGTGAAGATGGATGGTAATTTCAATATTTTGAATACAGATAGTTCTTGACTTACAACCAATTGCTTAGCAACCTGTCAAAATTATGAGAGTTCTACTTGTGGGATATTTATGATCCAGAATCAATGATCTAATGATTGCCCCCTGTGGTCCTGTGACCACACTTCAATTACTTGGAAACTGAGCATTTGCAGCATCCCTCAGATATTGCATTTTATGCTGGTTTTGCCAAAAACTGGTATTTATTTTAGATTTTTGACAAAACTGGTCCATAGCAGGCCACAGCTTAGCTTAACAACTACAACCTTCACTTAATGACCATCACAAAGAAGGTCATAAAGTCAGGTTGTCCACATGGATGGCTTGATTTATGATCTTCATGAATTATGACTGTAATGGGTAGTCTCTATTAGGGTCATATCAAAGATTGTCTTTAAACAAATTTGAAAAAACATTTTAGTTTTTCAGTTTATAGGAGATGCAATGTCTCCAATATTTTAGTTGATTGTAAATCTGTGGACAAGGAACTATGGTTAGATTCTATTAACATACTTTAAACCATTGTCACTTTATAATTCATTTTCTATAATCAAGTTCAAGCACCAGGAACTGTTAATTGTCATGTCAAGTCTTTATTGTGTCCTTTTATCTGAATTTGATTCAATTTTGTCTGTTTCTATTGAGTAATCAAATAACCACTGGTTTTGGCAGCACTCCTAGAATTTTAATATCTATCTCACATGAGCTTCTGTGAGCATTATATTCAGGTACATAAATAACTAGTTGAAGTTAAAAAGGAAGAGCAAAAGTTGGAAGGCAAATAAAAAAAACTATCTCAACAAACAAAGAAAAACAGCTGCTGGCAAATGAACCAGCAAATAGAATATTTATATATTCTCTTTTTTTAAAGGTGATTCATCTGCATGTACATAATGGCCATTAATTATTTACCTGTAGAATGTTTGAGCCCTTTTTTTGTCTTTCCACCAGACTAGTCATTATAATCATAGAATGTGTAGATCAGATATTCTCTTGCCTGAAGGAAGGGAGGCTACAGTGTGTAGGGAGCATACCAAAAAAGTGGATAGAGCATATGGACAGAGCTAGTAGTAGTATTATCTGTTTGTTTCCTAGGTTTTTAGTAATAGAAATTATGTTTATTTAATTTTCACGGGAACTGGTTGGCACCCTGAGAACCCTCCTTTACTTTTTTAATGAATTTCTAACAAATTTTAATCAATCTTCCATCCTTTTAAATTTCCTAAAATTTTATATGTTGTTTTTATATTTTAACATTTTATTGTATTCCACAGAGTCCCTTCCTGAGAGAGATGAGCAATTCAAAAATGTAATAAGGGAATAAATAAATAAAAATAATCCATAGAGACTATTCAGGAGAACACAGTTGTCAGATATCAAAGGACTATTGAGAGATTGAGCAGAATCAACACTTCATCAAAAAGGAAAAAGGAGTGTGATGTTTCATGTGGTTAGAACAATGAGTTGGAGGTTAGCAAAGCCTGTGTTTGAGATCTGAGTGTTGCTGCATGTGGGCAGGGTGATCTCCTGTCATTTGCTCCAGCTCCTTAATGCATGAAATGGTGACGTCACTGGCTAATCTTTGCAACCTAGAAAGGTCTTAAATGGTGTCTCCAACATGAAAGGGACAGGGGGATGAAAAAGGAAAACAAAAGAAGTTGCTATTAATTAATAAACTATTCTGAGGGAGAATCCCCCCCAATAAATCTAGTAAACTTAACCGATTCAAAATAAATTGATTGGTAACAATATTGTGCAACTTAGATCCAGTATAATAACTTCAATTTAATAAAAGGACAGCCTGGAGAATTGTTAATAAGATGTTCTCCTGATTATACACCTTTCTTATTGCATCCCCTTGAGATAATTGTGAATTCAAGATAATAATTTATTAGCGCTCTGTCCGTACTTTATTAGGCCAGTGGGATTTGTTACCAAGGGGTTGCTGTGGCTACATTCATGTTACCTTGATTATGCCTCTTTAAAAAAAAATCAAATAATAGGATGAATATAAAGATTGACCATATCTTGTCTGGCTTTTATTTCTCCTTCTTCTAAATTTATAATTAACAGCTATTGTTGATTATATGCCCATTTTGGGAGGAACTGTTTGCATGAAATACTTTGAATTATTTCACTCATAACGAAAATATTAATTATATTTAACATTTCTTGGGCATTTAGCATCTCTTTAGGTCACAGGAGATCGAAATGATTCTGTCACATCTTGAAAGACAGATTTCAAGAATAATGGCATTGCATAGAAAAGAAGGTTCTGTGCTACTGTGCCAAGTTGCCATGGTTACTGAGCACTGCTTCATGGGAATTTCCTGGCTTTACTTTAAGATTATTTTTAAACTGAATTTTGCTGCATTTCTCCTCACCTCTTCCTGTGTCCACCATAAGATTGTTTTCTATTTTTATATTAACACCAAATCAGGTACTATATAGATCATTACAATGCAGTGATAAAAGTAGTGCATCTGAAATGTGTATCTGGGAAGATCATAGAGCTTCCAGACAGAATTTCTATAAATAAATATTCTCATAGATATCTCTGGTGCACTTTTACTGGTTTACAAGCAAGAATGCAAAATAGAATCATCTCAGTTCCACAGAAATAGTAAGGTTGGCTTTTTGTGTTATATATCAAGTCAAAAGATCACAATATAGTCACAAAAAGAAATTACCGTATCTGATTCTACATTATCTGTGAATCTGGTCTTCTTGCCTATGGAAGAATAAGTAAGAAAAATAAGAGCAAGGCTTGGAGGCTCTTTTCAATCTGCCTTGAGATTTTTTTCTAATGATCTACAGTAGAAGGCAGCATTTTCTTCTCTACCTAGAATGCAACATTCATTCTTGGTAGTATTCTTCCATTTTTCCAAATTTGTTGATTGTCTTGGCCTTCATACAGTATCATAAACTTAACATTTAATGGCAAGATTTAATATATAGACTGTTGATGCTTTATGATTGGAATGTCTTAAATTGCATTTTTTACTTTGCATCTTTTACATAAAAAGAAACTGAATTCATTTGTAACTTATTTTAAGCTTGTTTACATTTTATTTTCAAATAACAGTATATTATTTACAAAAAGTATAGATATTAAATCAATATTATACAACACAATCCTGTTATGTTGCCAGTTTCTGATTCTATTCATAAGTGAACCTTGTTATTTTTAGTTACATTTTCTCCAAATAAACGTGCCCAAAATTACAACTTAACACTTGATATATGCCTTTCCCTCCCTGCCTGGCAACATTTTATTCATTTGATTGTTATAAATACTGATGATAAACTGAACCAATATGCTGTGCTCAGATTATTCTTGACTATTGGCTATATTCCTTAGCCTGCACCTGCACTCAAGTACAAAGAAGGACACAAATGAGGAATAGGTGCATTTTGGTATCACTGACCTTAACTCTGAATCTTCCTGTCACAGGATATTACTTTTAAGGCAGACTTTGCCCCATCACCTTATGCCCCAAGGACCAATAATTGTAAAACAAAGCTTTTCATAATGACAGGACCTGAAGGATTATTCTGAAGGCTGCAGAAAGCTTTTGTATTGTGCTGAAGCAACAGCTCCTCTTCTTTCAAATGGAAAAATCCAGCTGGCTTTCAGATCTGTTCAAGATCTGATTCTTTCTACTTTGCTATGCTATTGTATCTGGCTTATTTTGACCTTGTTGCATGTGACTTTTTTCACCTGCAGTTATGCTGCTGTTTCACAAGTTTCATTATTTTTAATTCAGCAGAGGACAAAGTATTTTAAAGTAAATGGACAAACCTTCCAGCAGTATGCAATGGATAGGTGTTCAAGTACAGTGATCTCTGATCTGAGAACAGAACAATTTAAAATATGTCTTTTTAAATATCGGAAATATTGAAGTATATGATAAAAGAGCAAATAAAATAGAATGAGAAAAATATGTGTACTAATGACATATTGCATTTTTATTTTAAATAACACCAGAAAACATGAAAAAAAGGCATATGGAAGATAACATTTATTTTTTGTTTGTAAGGGGAAGAGTTTTATGAACTAAACTTTGAGTATGACCAAATACTTGAACTTCCTAATGCATTTTGCTGCTATTATCATACGCATGTTATCTTACTTAACAGAGGTGACAAATTACAACCAACAGTAATTAGAACATCATCCTAAAATTTTAAAAGTGAGAAAATTATCTAAATAAATCAAATAATTTAGCAAAAGATGTCTGGTTGATTATATCATTAATTTTATTACTCTATTAATGAAGAGTTGGATGTATTTGGTAATCAAAAACAAAACTTTTTCAATACTTCCATTAATAGGGCACACAGTGATCATAGCAAGCAGTTAAAAATGTTCCAATTATAAATACATCTGGACAATGGAATTTCTGTTCATGGAAGAAAATAAACATGTTTTAAGTCTTCCTTGTCACAAATCTGTAGAACAATAAATGTCTTGAACTAGAGGCCAGGTTATCTGAGAGATTGCTTCTTCCAGATAACATTTATTGGCCATCAAATCTGGCAGGAAAGGCAATATGTATGTCTTGTTTAAAAGGATGTTCCATCTGTCAGGAACTAGGACAGGGGTGTCAAACTTGCAGCCTGTGGGCCAGATGTGTCATGCACTGGCCACCCCACCCCCAATTTAGCAAAGGGGGAAAAGATGCAATATATTAGGTGATGACAATGTGATGCCACAAGTTTGACACCCTTGATCTAGGATATGAACACTTGCCCTTTGAGAACATCATGAGCCTCTGTGGCGCAGTGGTTAGAGTGCAGTACTGCAAGCTACTTCTGCAGCCAGCTGCCTACAATTTGGAAATTCAAATCTCACCACGCTCAAGGTTTGACCCAGCCTTCCATCCTTCTGAGGTGGGTGAAATGAGGACACAAATTGTTGGGGGCAATATGCTGACTCTGTAAACTGCTTAGAGAGGGCTGTAAAGCACTACAGAGTGGCATATAAGCCTAAGTTCTATTGCTATTGCTATCATCCTTCATTAGATGTTAGGCCTGACCCTTTTGATCATCTGAAAATCCCTCAAAATTTGTTCTTTTTCCACAAGCTTAGGATCCCTGCATACTGGGGAGGCCTGCATACTGGCTATATTATATGTAATATTGGCCCTCATGATCTTGCTTTACTTATGTTTATTGTTTTTATAGAATGTTTTGATTGATAGTTTTATTGTATGCCACCTAGAGTCACTTTATGGGTGGCCATATAAATTTGATAAATAAATAAACAAATATGATTTAATGTAAATATAAACAAGTATTATAACAAACATACTTTCTGATATAATACATTACTATTTTCATGAAAGAAAGAAATATGTGAAATCTTTTCAGTTTCCTTTAGAACAACATTTGGCCTTTAAATTGTTTGTCCCTCTAAGCCACTTCCTTCCATATTACCTCTTGAAGTGTAATAGACATGGAACTTTTGTTTCGAAGATACAAAGATTTAACTCTAGAAGAAACATAACTAGAAAAAATTTCATTGATCCTTTGTTAACAAAAATAGAACTCAATAGCCTGCTGTGTGAAAAAGTAATTTCTCCAAATTAGGTAGAATTTAGTTGTTAACAAAAATCACATTCTATACTGTTAAGAGGCTGCTCTGTATTTTTCATAATCCATAAGCAACAAATATATCGACAGAATCAACATATCACAGTAGGTCACATTGAGAACTAGTTTTAGCTTAGGGCAATGCAGAGGTGGGCTACACTTACATCAACAACTGGTTCTCTGATTGTGAGCATGTGTGTGCTCACTTCACTCACAGCTGCCTCTTTAGGGCCGAAATGCAGCTTCAAACATGCAGCTAATCTACTCAGACAGCTCCGATGAGCAGCATGGGTGGGGGATGGGGGAATGAGGCAGAAAGTTAGTTATATATGGAAAGGATAGTGCAGGGATGGGTAGGCAGGCCCAGCCAGTGATCACAACTACCAATTCACCTGAACTGGTTCGACCAGGCAGCAGCCCACCACTGAGGCAATGTCTGAACTCTGGCATTGTGGCTTATAAATTATGGTATTAACTATAACACTACAGTTAAATGGTGGCTTATCCAATAAGGATTTAAAAATTGTGAGTGTCTAGATGTTTTTTTCCTAACTTTTACAACTAATAAGATGGGCATGTTATTAATGCCAAATGATCCATGCTAATTATCACTGGCAATACATTTATTATATTAATGATACATTGTGCAAAACAAAACAAAACACTTTTAAAAGAACTTTTAATCATTTGATTTGACTACCATACGTTGTAGAGTTTTGAAACAGAAGACATAACTAGTAACAGACACAATTATTTCTATCACATACAAACTTACAAAAGGTTTAGTATATAAGGTATACGATAGCAAGTGTTTTGTTAGTCAGAATTTCAGTTTTTTCTCATACTTCTACAAGCATAATTTAGAATACAAGCAATACATGAAAGCTTGAGGCTGTCCAATTATAGTGGATTTACCAGAGCAATAAACAAACCTAATTTCCAACCCTATAATGCTTTTTTTACTTAGGTTTAACAAAACAAAACCTGCTATTTCAATCAACCCAACCTTTCCAATGTCATCAAGAAAAACAGCTGGTATCTCTCATTTTTGGGAAGCAGAGGGACAGAAGCTGATAGAAGGCATTATTTTGCTTAGTGGGGCTGACCCTTAGAATGCCTCCCCCTTTTTCCCATAGAAGGCTTGTTTGGATGCAATGTTATCTGCCTTCCAGAAACAAATGAAAACAGAGCTTTTTTGGAGGGCATTTAGGGTTGATACCATATACTGTTTTTGGATGTGTATGTAGTGTTTATGTTATTATGGTGATCATGGTTCTGCATTGTCTTCTTTTGTGAGCTACCAAGAATTACTTGTGATTGAAGCAACACATAGCATTAACATTTAATGAAATAAAATAAGTCATTGAATACATTTTTTATCTTAAGATGATTCAAAATAACCCTGAGTATTAAATGCTGATGGGAATCTCATGGGAGTTTTGCAATGCATCTCTGTAATCAAAATATATATCATTGCTAGAGTGGATATCATATAAGTTTAATGCTAATTATATACTTTGTAACTCTATATTTTAAACCCTCTTTTTTAGTTCTAAGGAAGATATTTCCTTCTGTTCAGTCTTTTTTTTTTTAAAGATGGAATGATCAGGAGTTATATACCATATAGATACATCATACATTGGTAGAGTATTGTATGATTTTTTACAAAACTGGACTTGAAATTATTCCAAAGTAGCTACAAAATTGTAATATAATTCCATCCTCACAGTTTTCAATGGGAATTTTTATGCTGGAAGAATAAATGACCCTGTTACAGCCAAGCAGTATTTTCCTCTAGCAACAAATTTAGGTTTGGCCAAATGCTAAAGAAATTCTCATAGCATGAATTGAAATCAAGCTAGAGAAGAGTTAACCACATCATTTTTCCATTTCTGTGTAGAATGATAGCAAGACCTCTTGTTACTCGAGGACCTGCAATTTAGAGTTGGGTACAGAATAAAGGGCAAGTCCTGCAGTCTCCAAATAGTCATCTTGATGACCCCTAATTATGTTCCCTGCCTATTCTCAGCATTCTGAGGTTAGCAAGAGTCGAGCTGATTGCTCAGCCAATTTCAAAACACTTTGGAGAAATGGGAAGTGCAAACAACAGAGTATAGAAATGCCCAATGAGCCATCTTTTAACTGATATCTAATGTACTCTGACTCCATTGTATATTGGGAAGATTTTTGTAAGCTATAAGCAAAATAGCTTTTTTGTTTGTTTGTTTACTCTATTTGTTCTGATAGTAGATCAATCACTCCTTTAAGCTTTACATTTTGCATATTCTTGTTCATAAACTTTTTTTTTCTACAATTCTGCAACATAATTAAAACACTAATTATATTTATTTTATTTTATTTATTTATATCAGATTTATATACTGCCCTTCTCCCGAGGGACTCAGGGCGGTGCACAGCCAAATAAAATACAGTACCAATTACAAAAGTTAAAAATAAATTAAATCCCAGGCTGCTACTAAAATTATACATTAAAACCCCAAGAGTTAAAATACAAAGCCAATTCTAAAATTCCGATTTAAAACCCCAATTTAAAATCCACCCAGGCCGGCCTGCTCGAAGAGCCAGGTTTTCAAAGCACGTCTAAACACCCTCAGGTCAGTGGTTGTCCGTAGTTCAGGAGGCAGCCCATTCCAGAGGGTGGGTGCCCCCACAGACAAGGTCCTGTTTCTCGGGGTCACCAGGTGGCACATAGATGCCGTCAGGACCCGAAGGAGATGCTCCCTGTGGGAGTGCACCGGTCGGTGGGAGACTACTGGCAGAATGCGGTCTTGCAAGTAACCTGGTCCGATGCCATGGAGCGCTTTAAAGGTCAAAACCAGAATCTTAAAGTGAACCCAAAAGGCCACCGGCAACCAATGCAGCTCCCAGGCGTCACATGGGAGTTTCTTGATGCTCCCATAGCCACCTGCGTGGCCGCATTTTGCACCAGTTGGAGCCTTTGGGTGCTCCCCGCAGGGAGCCCCATGTAGAAGGCGTTGCAGTAGTCCAGGTGGGAGGTGACCAGGGTGTGAGTGACCGTGCGTAAGGCATCCTGATCAAGAAAGGGCCGCAACTGGCGCATCAGGCGAACCTGATAAAAAGCCCCCCTAGAGACGGCCATAACATAATCTTCTAAAGACAGCCGTGCATCCAGGAGGACGCCTAGATTGTGAGCCCTCTCTGTGGGGGTCAAGATCTCTTCCCCAATAGCCAGCAACGGGGTCAGCTGACTATATCGGGCCGCTGGAAACCACAGCCACTCAGTCTTGGAAGGGTTGAATCGAAGCCTGTTCCTGCCCATCCAAATCCGTACGGCCTTCAGACACCGGGACATAACCTCCACAGCATCGTTAGGGTGGTTTGGGGTAGAGATGTAAAGCTGAGTATCATCAGCGTAAAGATGGCATTTCACCCCAAAGCCACGGATGATCTCCTCCAGCGGCTTCACATAAATGTTGAACAGAAGAGGGGAGAGGACCGACCCCTGAGGCACCCCACAAATGAGGGGCCTGGGGTGGATCTCTCACCCCCGTCAACACAAATTGTGAGCGGTCAGAGAAGAAGGAGGAGAACCATCTCAAAACGGTACCTCCAATTCCCAAACCGTCCAACCGCTGCAATAGGATACTATGGTCGATAGTATCAAAAGCCGCCGAGAGATTTAATAGGACCAGGACAGAGGAATAGCCTTATATGCTTGGAGTGAATATATTCTTGTTTTCTTTAGAAGTCTCTGAGCTTGATTATTTGCTGGCAGACACTGCTTTACCCAATTAGATTACATCTTCAGTACTTACAAGGGTGTGAGGTTTGCTGTCTGTTTATACACAATAGCTTATCTTACCAGGGTTGGTGGGAATGTTATTTTCTCCTTGGTAATTCCTTGATTAGTCTGATTTTTACTGAAGAGGTAATGGTAAAGGCTTTCCCTGCCCAGTCATGCTTATCTCCATTTCTTAGCCGATGGAGCCAGCATTGTCCAAAAACACTTCCATGGTCATATGGCCAGCATGACTGTATGCTGAGGCTCACAGAACATTGTTCCCTTCCCATCAAAAAGGTTCCTATTTATCTACTTGCATTTTAATACTTTCAAACTACAGGTAGTCCTCAACTTACAACAGTTTGTTTAGTGACCATTCAAAGTTACAATAACACTGAAAAATGTGATTTATGACCATTTTTCATAGTTATAAGCTTTAAACATCCCCAGGATTATGTGATTAAAATTCAGATGCTTGGCAACTGGTTCATATTTATGAGGTGAGGTTATTTGGGGGGAGTTTGATCCTGTGACCCTCGAGGATGTGGACAGGATGCTGGGTGGGATTAATGCCACTACATGTGTACTGGATCCATGTCCCTCCTGGCTGGTATTGGCCACTTGGGAGGTGACATGAGGTTGGTTCCAGGGCATTATTAACACTTCCTTGAGTGAGGGGTTTCTGCCTGCTACCTTGAATGAGGCGGTAGTGAGACCCCTCCTCAAGAAACCATCCCTGGACCCAACTCTATTATCTAACTATCATCCAGTCTCCAACCTTCGCTTTATGGAGAAGGCTGTTGAGAGTGTGGTGGCACGACAGCTCCCCCAGCACCTGGATGAAACTGACTATTTAGATCCACGCCAATCAGGCTTCAGGCACGGGTACAGCACGGAGATGGCATTGGTCGCATTGGTGGATGGTCTCTGGAGGGCCCATGACAGGGGTTATTCCTCTGTTCTGGTCCTGTTAGATCTCTTGGTGGCTTTTGATACTGTCGACCACAGTATCTTATTGCAGTGGCTGGGGGGGTTGGGAGTGGGAGGCACTGTATTATGGTGGTTCTCCTCCTTCCTCTCTGACCATTCGCAATTTGTGTTGGCAGGGGGGCAGAGACCGACCCCGAGGCCCTGATCTGTGGAGTACCTCAGTGGTCGGTGCTCTTGCCCCTTCTGTTCAACATTTATGTGAAGCCTCTGGGTGAGGTCATCCGTGGCTTTGGGGTAGAGTTTCATCAGTACGCTGGTGATACTCAGCTGTACATTTCTACCCCAGGCCACCCCGATGAAGCCATGGAAGTGATGACCCGGTACCTGGAGGCTGTGTGGGGTTGGATGGGGCAGAACAGGCTTCAGCTCAACCCGGCCAAGACCAAGTGGCTGTGCTTTCCGGCACCCTGATACAGCCAGCTAACTCCATCGCTGGCCATGGGGGGGAATTCTTGTCCCCATGGAGAGGACGCGCAATCTGGGTGTCCTCCTGGATGTACGGCTGTCATTAGAAGACCACAATGCAGCCATCTCCAGGGGGGCTTTTTGTCAGGTCCGTAGGATCTACCAGTTGTGGCCCTTTCTGGATCGGGATGCACTTCGCACAGTCACATCCACCCTCGTCATCTCCTGCCTAGACTATGCCAATGCTCTCTACATGGGGCTCCCCTTGAAGAGCACCTGGAGGCTCCAGTTGGTGCAAAATGCAGCCACGCGGGTGGTTTTGGGGGCTTTTCGGAGCTCCCATGTTACACCACTTCTGTGCGAGCTGCATTGGCTCCCGGTGGCCTTCCGGGTGCAATTCAAGATGATAGTGACCATCTTTAAAGCGCTCCATGGCTTGGGACCTGGGTACTTACGGGACCGCCTACTGCCACCATCGACCTCCTGTCGGCCAGTGCGCTCCCATAGGGTAGGCCTCCTCGGGGTGCCGCCGGCTGGATAGCTGGTGACACCGAGGGTGCGGGCCTTCTCTCTGGGAGCACCTTCCCTCTGGAACGAATTACCCCCAGAGATGTGGATCATCCCTGATCTTTTGACCTTCCGGCGTGCATTGAAAACCCATTTATTGCATCAAGCTGGTCTGGCCTAGAGTTCCTTGTAGGGTTTTAATTGGTTTTAAATGGTTTTAACTTCTAAACTTTAATCTTTGATTGCTTTTATTTACTAGCCATCCTATTTAATATTTTTAACTGTTTTTAAATATTGTATTTTTCATTGTATTTTTATCTGGCTGCACACTACCCCGAATCCCGTTGTGAGAGGGGGCGGTATAAAAGACCAATAAATAAATAAATAAAATAAATAAATAAATAAATGACCTTTGCTATGTCCCAGAGTCATGTGATCCCCTTTTGTGAACTTCTGACAAGCAATCAATGGGGAAGCCAGATTCATTAATAATCAGGTTACTAACTTATTAATTGCAATGATTCACTTAACAACTGTGGCAAGAACAGTTGTAAAATGAGGCAAAACTCACTTAACAAATGTCTCACTTAACAACAGAAATGTTGGGCTCAATTGTGGTTGTAAGTCAAGGACTACCTGTATTTGATGGGTAGGAGTTAGGGCACGTAACAGAAGCTCACCCCATCATGTAGTGCTTGCGTCTCAAACTCAGGCTGTCAGTTTTCCAGCTAACAAACTAAGCATATTTAACCACTGAGCCACCATGCCCCTGGCTCCTTATTGAAGATGTTACCTAGTCTGGTAGTGAAATGCCTGCAAGCAAGCAAGCAAGATCAGAGACTACTAAGGATCTAATCCAGAGCTACATATTCTTCTATTGATACTTGTGTCTTTCTTCTAATATTGATCAAATATATGTTAGAATAGGGAGACAGTTTCTTGCATGAAATGAACTGTCAGTTTAGCATTGTTTTTCATAATCCACTGTTGTAAATCTTTGATGTGTAGTTCTCCAAGAAAGAGGTATTGTAAACACCTTGAGCTGATTTATTGCACTATATTTTTCAGGTAAATTGACTTTTGCAAAGGAAAACATTTACAAAAATGGAACTTGTGAACCATGGAAAACAGTTGTTTACCAAACACTAGGCTAGATGAAAAATGTTCTTTCTTTGATCCTTGTGCTGCTCAAAGTATTACTAACTGATTTGCCTATGGTGTAAAACCTCTGAATGCCATTTTGTTTGCAGAATATCATTCCACCTGTTTTATCACATTCTAGAAGCATAGCATTATTAATCTTTGTGAAATACTCTTGCTGGTTTCAGGCTTCCTGCTATTGATTAAGACCAGATTAAATTTTGCAACTTGCAACTTGTTTTTAATAAACTTTTCTGCTGAAATGAAGATTTTTTTCTTTTGTGGAAAATATTCCCATTCATAATCTTTTAAAATGACATTTAAGTTTCTGGCAAAAAGAAAAAGAACAAACAAAAGTTAAAATATCAGCTACATAATAGAACAATTATTTTTTAAATAAGATAGCATAAATATTTTTTTCAATTATATAATGTCACTTTCAAAGTTTGTCTTTTCATATAGTGTGTCAAAGCTTCTGCATTTTAAATCATCTTGCTCATTTTTTAAATATTGCACTAGTGTGGGTATTTTTGTAAAAAAAAATCATACCCATAGAATCCACACGTTAAATAGAATCGTAAAAGAGAGCAGATGTAATATAATTTTGATAGATGTACTTATCAATTTCACTAGGTGTACCATACTATATTATATATTCTCCTGCTCCTGCTCCTGCTCCTGCTCCTCCTCCTGCTGCTCCTCCTCCTCCTCCTCTTCTTCTTCTTCTTCTTCTTCTTCTTCTTCCATATTTGACATTGGCAATCATATTGGCAATCCTACTTTTATCAACTTTTATCAACTATTTTTATATTCTGCTAGAGCAGGATTTTCTTAGAATCTTAGTAAAGCAGTGGTCTTATTAACTAGTTCAGTCTTCCTTAACAGAATCTTGAAAGCCTAACAGAATTTCTTTTCCCTCCATCTTATATCAACGAGAGACAAGATGAGGCAATTTTGAGATTTTCTCCTCATCCTTTCTTCTTTTCTGGAATAAATTCATTTTTTCATAATGGTTGTTGCACACCTTTTTCAAGGGTATCACAGTACTCCTCTACTGCTACAGAGAAGTAGCACTGAAGTAGCATAGAAGCAATACTGAACTAAATGTTTACAAGCAAACAACCAAGCTCAAAGGAGTGCTCAAGGACTGCACCGTTCAACCTTGAGCTACTTACATTCTCTTCTATTAGAAACAAGCAATTATGTCCATCTGATGATTAAAATATTCTTCATAGTAGCAATTTAGATGTCCTTCAAATCTTTCATTTCCTAAGAGAATGTATATTACCCTAAAAACTTCCAGTTGGCACTCTGTAGAAACAATAAAAGAGAAAAATATTGTGTCTTGCTACTATTATTCCCATACTGTAAGCTCTAGCATAGGCATGTATGTATATTTCCAATTGAACTTGTTCCTTTACTCTTTCCAGTGGTGATCTAGATCAAGGGTCACCAACCTTTTGGACCTCACGGACCATCAAACTCATACTTTTAAATCCCAAGGATCATTAATATGATTTTTTTTTTAAAAAGATAACATATTTAAGATAAAAAAATTATTTTCTTATATTAAACATAAATGTCCCATGAGTTGGGACAGGAGGGGGGTGTTCCCCTGGTGGAGATGTGCCCAGCCGGGTTTTGGGTTTTTCATCGACCGAGGGCCCAGGGGAGGGGTGGGGGAGTTGCGGTGGTTATTCGGGAGGATCTAGATCCTAGGAATCCACTGTTCCTCAGATGACTGGATGTGAATCTCTCTTTATGAAGTGTGGCTCCGGGTTCAGATGGGCCTTCTGATCACATACCTGGCTCCCTGCTATGTGACGTCGGCCCTGCCTGAGCTCCTCGAGGTCATAGCCAGCTTGGCGGTTGAGACCCCCAGACTGATGGTCTTGGGGGACTTCAACTGCTATCGGCTGGCGGGGCCCCGGGATTGCTCAGGAGTTCTTGGCTTCCATGACAGCCTTGGGCCTGACCCAATTAATTGGGAGCCCCACTCACACTGCGGGTCACATCCTGGATCTGGTTTTTGTCTCTGGACAGGGACAGGATGATCTCGGTATAGGGGACATTGTTATTGAGCCCCTGTCATGGTCGGATCATTCGCTCGACTTCCAGGCCGCTCCCCCCCCCATTGCAGGGAGGAGGACCAAATACAATAATTCCACCCCAGTTGCCTGATGGGTCCAGATAGGTTCCTGATGGAGCTTGGGCCATGTTCCGATATTCGAGCACATGACTCGGTTGAGGACCTGGTGGCCACCTGCGAAAGGGTGGCAGCTGGGGCCCTTCATCGGGTCATGCCCTTTGGCTTTGCGTTCATGGTCATGCGAAGCCAAACAACAGGACCATAGCTCACCAGCTCAAATCCCCCAGCAACTGAGACTAACCTGAGTACAACCAAACCCCCACCAGAACAGAACACACCCCCAGCCAATCAGAACACAGCCAACCCCCCAACCAATCAGAACACAGCCAAACCCCCAACCAATGAGAACACACCCCCACCCAATCAGAACACAATCAAGCCCCCACCCAATCAAGTCACACCCCCAATAGTAGTTAAAAGGAAGAAGCAGCTGCAAGCTCACATTACTCTGAGAAGCACAAGGCCGAAGACGCAAGCCTGAAGATGATGAATGAGACTTCATCGAAACGTCGCCTAGATATTTCCAATTCTACGCGGGAGAAAACCCGAAGAACCAAAGATCCACATACAAATACCCGCGAAAACCTCCGAAAACATACATACATACATACGTACATACATACATACATACATATATATATGTGTGTGTGTGTGTGTGTGTGTAAGGTTTTTTTTTTTTAAGCTGATAAAGGGGAAAAAAAAAAACCTTACACACATGTAAAGAAAAGACAACGAAACAAATAGCTTTCTGTCGATATGGTCTCTGGTGATGAGCCGAAAGACAGAAAAGAAAGCAGTATGCTTTCTCCCTTAATTGGGGCTTAACAGGGTGTTGTAACACAAAGTATATATATATATATATGGATCTTTGGTTCTTCGGGTTTTCTAGATATTTCCAACTCTACGCGGGAGAAAACCCAAAGAACCAAAGATCCACATACAAATACCCGCGAAAATCTCCGAAAGCAAATATATATATATATATTTATATGGTATATAAATATATATATATATGGTATTTAGGGTTCTTCGGGTATTTTCCCACGTCTTGATATTTGTACTTTAATAATAAAATGCTATAATAAAAGCACAAATATTAAGACGTGGGAAAATACCCGAAGAAACCTAAATACCATACATATAAATACCCGCAAAAACATAAGAATGTGTGTGTGTGTGTGTGTGAGACACACACACACACACACGCACACACACACACACACAGAGGGATGGGATTCTACCAGTTCGCACCTATTCGCTAGAACCGGTTGTTAACATTCTAAGCAGTTCGAAGAACCGGTTGTTAGAAGAAATTACTGGCCTAATCCTGTAAGGAAGGCAGGAAGGAAACGTTCTGGTGTTGTTGCTTACATAAACTGCCTCTCTGTTAACCTTTATTACATTCTTGGCAGGACTAGACTTCCTGTCTCTGGAATTTCTCTGGAGCTTTTTTCCCCCCTCCTTTGCTGGTACTTTGCTTGTGTGGAGTGACCATTCAAAGTTACAATGGCACTGAAAAAAGTTACTTAGGACCATTTTTCACACTTAGAACTATTGCAGCATCCCCACAGTCATGAGAAGCCAGGCGAGGAGATGTATGCCTCGATATGAGTGATATTGAGTTGGCCACGCCCAGTCAATAACATGACCACCAAGCCACACCCACCAATTAAGCCATGCCCACAGAACTGGTTATTAAAAAAATTGAATCCCACCCCTGTATATATATCACCATACTGTAAGTATATAATAATATAACATAACATAACATAACATAACATAACATAACATAACATAACATAACATAACATAACAATGCTTATTGAATTATAACAAAATTGTAAATGCTTAATCATAACTGTGGGGCAGAGCGAAGGGGAAGAAAAAGGGGCCTGGAGGCTGGGAAGATCTGGATGGGGAGGGATTGATTCCCCCTCAAATGAAAGAAAAGCAGAGCCCCCACCCTCAGAGGAAACCTCTGTCTCCTTTGCCAGGTGTGTCTGCCTGTAGTTGGGGAGGGAAGGAGGGCTGGGCTGGAAGCACTGAGGAAGACGGGCTCCTAATAACCAGGCAACACCCCTCTTCAGCCTCTACACAAGAAGATTCCCCCCACAGCGGCTAAACTCCAGGTTTCTCCCGCCGCTTCCAAGAAGAAAATGGTCCCTCCCTATGTGGAGGCCAAAGGGGGTGGTGGTGTTGAGCCCAGAAAAGCTTGAGCTCTCGCCTGCACAAACAGGCTGGTTATTAGGAGTCCATCTTCCTTGATGCTTTTTTGGTCTGGGCATTTGGTCTTCCCCCGCCCCATACCAAAGGAAAGCCAGCCGGGTTTCTCCTTCTCTCCTACTCTTCCCCATGCTCCCTTTCCCCCACTCAATCCTACTTCAGGACAGAGGAGAGAGTGCTGGAAATGTGTGTTGGCATTTCCAACATGCATTTCTCTGGCGCCCGTCCACAGTTCTTCATGTTCCTCCAGGTCTGGCTTGCTGAGGGGGGAGAGTAGCCCTAACGCCTCTGCTGCCCCCCCCCCCCAATGGCCCAATCCATAGCTGCCCAAGGAAGGCACAGGAAAAGCAAGTGAGCAGAAACATAGCTGTTGCTGGGGCGAAAGAGAAGAGATCGAATAAAAAACACAGGCAACAGAAAATGGTGCTTTTCAAAGGTGGCAGCTTCCATCTTCTCTTGCCTGTGCTTTCTTCAATCTCCGCTCTTTCACCCCAGCGAGAGCTATATTTCTGCTTGCTTTTCCTGTGCTTTCCCTGGGCAGTGATGTCTGGGGCCATGAGGGGGGGAACAGAGCAGAGCACCAAGAAGGATGAGAAAACTGATGACACCAACACCGCCCCATTCTGGACCTCTGAACTGAATGGTGAGCAAATACTTGCCCACTCCGCCCACTCCCACCACCAGCAGCCAGTACTTTTCCTGCCCTGGGCCATCCCTACAGCCCACAGCCATTGAGGAAGAGCCCAGGCCAGGAGAGGCAAGCTGGAAGGTGCAGGAGTGCTACGCAAATGCAAATAGCGTGGCACTCCTGCACCTTCCAGCCATCTCCATTGCCGCTTCAACCCACCTGTGCCGCCAGCCCCCTCTTGCTGCAACAGCACCAATACCTCATCCTGGCTGGTGAAGGTTGCATTGCTTTTTGCAGGTTTGTGCTCGGCTGAAGGGTAGGAGCCAGCGGGTGGGCAGGCCATGTGGGTGGCACAGCCTTGTTTTCCCACACAGCCTGTATTAATTGCTTTGGGGCGGATATTTCTCTGCAGCCCACCAAAATTTTCTCATGGACTACCATTGGACCATGGCCCACCAGTTGGCGACCACTGTTCTAGATATCTCTTCTCTTTTTTCATCTTCCTAGTGCTTCTCAATAAGTTAAATTCAAGGATGGCATACTGAGAAGTTGCTCAGTTGTAAAATGAGGTGCTATTCCTTATTCCAGGAGGTGATTAAGACCTTTCATGAACTACTTGCCAAGGTCTAGGAAAGCACCTGAGGATGCTCTCCAAAAACTTTATTCAAACCAAGCAAATCTTTCAGGTGCTACAGCACCTGAAGGATAGCAGCCCTAACAAGCGATTAAGCAAACAGAAAGTAATATGATCATGATCAGGGATTGTTTTTAATGTGCCACATTCATATCACTAAGCCAAGACAAAAAAATAGATCCAATATTCATATGCTTTCAGAGTATATTCACAAACTGGAATAGAGTTTAGTAACAAAGTCAGCCAATGAATAGGCATAGCAACTAAGTCAGCCAAAGAGGACAGTTTGGCAAGTGAAACTAGAAGTAGCTTGAATGTGGCTCTAGTCTCTGCAACTGCTGGATTGAAACTGAAACTGTTCTCTGCTGTTCTCTCATCTGCTTGTGTTTTTGCCTGTAACTGTCTACCATGTTAGAAGAATCTACATTGGTATTGTACATTTACTTATGTATTATAGGTATATAAAGAAGTTAATGAATCCTGCTGAATCAGGCATCTGTGTGTGCTTTCTGGATTTGAATTGCTGCTGCAAAATCTAACGTATGTGTTAGACTCTTAACCTGGACCATGAACTCCAAATCTGCTTAAACTTTCAACAAATAAATGCAACTCCAGAACCATTGGAATAAGAAATTTCACCAACAATCTGCATCAGGCAGCTCAGGCAGAGGAGATGCTGTAAAGACCAGTACAAAAGGAAAAGTGCTGTTTCTTAAAACCCAACTTCAAACAAGAGTCTGAAATCTGATTATCTGAGATGTAAGGCCTTTAAAACCATATCCTGAATAATAACGGGCACTCTACCAACAGCCTTGAACTTGCAGGTGATGCCACACCTAAAATCCAGATGGGCATAATATATCCATCCTAGTATCAATGAAATAAATCAGGTTGGCCACTCACCCAAGATAAATTTGTCACACAAGATAAGTTTGTGCTGAAATGGGAATTGTTATAAGATTCCAAATCTCCTTTCCTGGAGAATAGTTCATTCTTATCTCCAATCATCAATGGTTCATTCTCTCTCTGCCAATCTCTACCAGATGTTCCAGTTTATCTTCAAGTCACCTATTTCTTTCCCACAATTGCTAAAGACCCACCATCAGTTCTTGGAGTCCAATCAGCCAACCTCTTGCTTGCTGACTCTAGCCACCCAGCTGACTAACCCACCTTTTTTTCAGAGATCTGCAAGTGTTTATTTACATTCAGCCAACTGTCAAACCTTGCTTTTGCCAGAGTAAAACAGAGTGACTCTCAAAATTATATTGTGAGTAGAGAGATTGTAAGAAAAGTAAGGGCAAGTTAACTGAATGTTTATCTCAGATAAAGCAACTTATTCCTTGTGGAGAGAGATATGGGGAAAAGCACTTCAAAGAGACTCCACTTTAATTAATTCACAATAATTGAAGAATTTCTAGTTTTCAAGTTTCTGTATTTATAACAGACTATCATTATAGATTCAGTATAGATACTGAAATTCATTCTTGCTTCTTGGACATTGCGGCTACATGGAATTGGCAATGGAGAAGGTACACAATCCCTCTGTGCCTTGATTGGAAAAAGAAGTCCAGGCATTTTTCTCATCAATTCCATTCAATCCAATTCCACCAATAAAAATAATTTCCTGACCTTGGAGTCTTCATGGTTCTCATAAAACTCCAGCTGCAGCAGGTATTTTCTATCACTGAGGGCTGATAGCCATCTTTTACTCTACTTCAGTCAATTATAAAAATTCATCCCCAAAAATTCACAAAAAAATCCCAAAAAGTCTACATTGCCTTTCAAAATCACAACAGGATCTTTATATATATCTATATATATATATATCTATATCTATATATCTATATCTATATATATCTATATCTATCTATATCTATATCTATATCTATATCTATATCTATCTATATCTATATCTATATCTATATCTATATCTATATCTATATCTATATCTATATCTATATCTATATCTATATCTATATCTATCTATCTATCTATCTATCTATCTATCTATCTATCTATCTATCTATCTATCTATATATATATATATATTCTCAGTCATATTTTTCTTTCTTAAACTTTAATAGGCAAATTTGTTATTAATTGCTTTTTCCTGCTTGATAATGAATAAAGTCATTAATTTCAGTAAAATATCACCAAACTGTTACTTAACTCTAACAATGTTCACTATAGTATGCAGCAGTGGTGGGATTCAAATTTTTTTACTACCAGTTCTGTGGGCGTGGCTTGGTGGGCGTGGCAGGGGAAGGATACTGTAAAATCTCCAGTCAGAGGTGGCATTTGCCAGTTCTCCGAACAACTCAAAATTTCCACTACCGGTTCTCCAGAACTGGTCAGAACCTGCTGAATACCACCTCTAGTATGCAGCTCTAAAGTAGAAAAGGTAATTGGTATCCAATGTGGACAACCTAAGAGAGCCTCTTAAAGAAGTTTTATTTTTTTCCTAACTGTCAAGCAGTAACAAGAAAATTTATGTTTGAGTTAGTGAATGACAGCCTTACTCCATACTTCAAATGTTTTATGTGACTGCAAAAGAAGTGGCTTCTTTAGAGAGTCAGTGAGAGCAATGCATTGATTTTTAAGTTATCTTACAAGCTATGGCTGGAAGATGGTGTATAATTAAGCCAAAACTAAGAGCTGAGGTGGTTAGGCAAAACATTTATTTTTTGAAGCAATAGAGGAACAGAAAATAATTACATTTTCTAATTTTATAGATAGTTCAAATATATTACATATATTTATACATATCAGATCAGAAATCAATCTTAGTCAATCAAAGGGACCAGAGATTTTGGACTTGAGCCCATCTTCAGCATGATGGACTCCAGCATGAGCCCGAAAGCTCAGAAAACAAAACCTCTGGCCCCAGTGATCGACCCAGATTGGATCCTGCAGCATTATCCTGGGACACATATATTCATCTTCATTCAGGAGATCAGAAAGTTAAATAATTTTGCTCCATGCCCATTTTATCTGAAGACTGTTGAGAAGAGATTTATTGCCTTATGGATAGCCCTAATAAAAAGAGCAGAAAAACAAGTTCTTCAAGTAGAAAGGAGCAAGGAAATCCAGCAGCATCCCTTGATTTATTTTACTTCATACAATTCATGTTTAGTCCTTATTCTTTTGCACCCCAAACAAAACTAAGTATGGTGGATGATGAGATATTGATGTCTGTTAACACCTAATATCTTCAAAATTGGTTGTTTTTAATTATCAAATATCATTATTGGCTTTGCACCATCCCTCTATGACTGCCAAGTTCAGTGTGATCCGTGCATGAATGCCAAGGCCATTTGGTCCAATTCTCAAGTGCCAATTACAACAGCTTTAGGGACTGTAAGGCAATTACTCTCACTATCCAGTTTTAAAGATTGGGGAAATAGAAAATGCTTCTGATGAATTGAAAGTATTTGTTTGTTCAGATAGAGGGACACATTTAATTATCTATACAATTCACTTTTAGGAGCTAGGACTCCTATATAGTACAGAAGATGATTAAATTCAGTTAAAGCTCCCAGTAAAAAATAATAATTTAATATCTTATTGAGAGGGTTTCATTCTGCCTATATAAAATGAATGAAATTAGCTAGAAAACTGTTCTCCTAGAAGAGAGTTAACAAATTGACATCTATAGATATTGTCTTAATACCTACACCTTCCAGGCCTGCCTGCCTGCCTGCCTTCCTTTGTCCCTCCTATTTATTATTTATTTATTTATTTAATCATATTTCTATACTGCTCCCTCTCCCAAAAGGGACTCGGGGCGGTGTACAGCCTAATAAATACATAAAAATACAAAGTTAAATAGAATTTAAAACCAGATTAAATACAAATGTGGCTGCAACCCGTCCGACTATAATTCATTTAAAACCGGGATAGATAAAGCTTAAAAATAAGATTAAAATTTAAAACCCCCATTAACTTAAAACCCCATAGACTCTTACTGGGCCAGGCCGGCCTGCTTAAAAAATAGGGTCTTAACTGCGCGCCGGAAGGTCAGGATATCTGTCATGGCTCGTATCTCCGGGGGGAGATCATTCCACAGGGAGGGGGCTCCCACAGAGAAAGCACGCACCCTCGGGGCCGCCAGCCGCCAGCAATCAGGTGGCGGTACCCCAAGTAGGGCGACCCTGTGGGAGTGTACTGGGCGGCGGGAGGTTGTTGGTGGCAGCAGGCGGTCCCGTAAGTACCCAGGTCCCGAGCCATGGAGCACTTTAAATACCATCAGTACCACCTTGAATCGAATCCGGAAGGCCACAGGAAGCCAGTGCAGCCTGCGGAGAAGTGGTGTTACGTGCGCGCCCCGAGGGGCGCCCACGATCACCCGCGCGGCTGCATTCTGAACTAACTGCAACCTCCGGAGACTCTTCAAGGGGAGCCCCATGTAGAGAGCATTGCAATAATCCAAGCGGGAGATAACGAGGGCGGAAGTGACTGTGCGAAGTGCGCCCAGATCCAGAAAGGGCCGCAACTGGTAGATCAGACGAATCTGATAAAAAGCCCCCCTGGCGACAGCTGCAATATGTTCTTCCAAAGACAGCCGCACATCCAGGAGGACACCCAAGTTGCACGCCCTTTCCACGGGGGTCAATACCTCTCCCCCCACGGCCAGCGAAGGAATAAGCTGGCTGTATCTGGGCGCAGGAAACCACAGCCACTCGGTTTTGGCCGGGTTGAGACGAAGCCTGTTACGACCCATCCAACCCCGCACGGCCTCCAGGCACCGGGTCATCACTTCGATGGCTTCGTTGGGGTGGCCCAGGGTGGAGATGTACAGCTGAGTATCATCAGCGTACTGATGGAACTCCACCCCAAAGCCACGGATGATCTCACCCAGCGGTTTTACATAAATGTTGAACAGCAGGGGCGAGAGCACCGACCCCTGAGGCACCCCACAAAGCAGGGGCCTTGGGGACGATCTCTGCCCCCCCGTCAACACAAATTGCGAACGGTCAGAGAGGAAGGAGGAGAACCACCGCAACACGGTGCCTCCAACCCCCAACCCCAGGGCCTTGGTGGTGCAGGCTGTTAATCATCTAGCACTTAGTGTAAGCTGCCTGCAATTAGTGCAGGTTCGAATCCCACCAGGCTCAAGGTTGACTCAGCCTTCCATCCTCTCGGGGTAGGTAAATTGAGGACCCAAGATTGTTGGGGGCAATAAGCTGACTTTGTAAAAATGCCGCTTGAGGGGCCAAAAAGCCCTAGTAATAAGCAGGCATATACAATGGAATGAAGGCTATTGCTGAGCACCTAGTATGGTGCTCCATAGACTGTAAGCCGCCCTGAGTCTCCGGAGAAGGGCGGCATATAAATGTAATTAAAAATAAAAATAAAAATAAACCCCCCCCCCAACCGCCGCAATAAGATACTGTGGTCGACAGTATCAAAAGCCGCCGAGAGATCTAACAGGACCAGGACAGAGGAACAACCTCTGTCCCGAGCCCTCCAGAGATCATCCACCAATGCGACCAACGCCGTCTCCGTGCTGTGCCCGGGCCTGAAGCCCTATTGGAGGGGGTCAAGATAACTCGCTTCATCCAGGTACTGCGGGAGCTGACGGGCCACCACGCTCTCTACAACCTTCGAAACAAAGCGAAGGTTGGAGACAGGACGATAATTTGATAATAATGCTGGGTCCAGGGACGGTTTCTTGAGGAGGGGCCGCACCACCGCCTCCTTCAAGGCGGCAGGTAAAAGCCCCTCTCTCAAGGAAGCGTTTATAATACCCTGGAACCAGCCTCATGTCACCTCCCGAGTGGCCAAGACCAGCCAGGAGGGGCACGGGTCCAACAAACAGGTGGTGGCATTCAGTCCCCCCAGCACCCTGTCCACGTCTTCCACGGTAACAGGGTTGAACTCAACCCAATTGACCCCACCAATATCCACCCCCCCCCCCGCCCGGAGATGCCCAGTCAGAGTCCAGCTCGTCCCGAATCTGAGCGATTTTGTCCTGCAGAAACCTAGAAAACTCCTCAGCCCGTCCCTGTAAGGGATCCTCCCACGCTTCCACCTCTAAAAGGGAGCGGGTCACCCTAAACAGGGCGGCTGGGCGGTTTTCCGTGGACGCAATAAGGGTGGAGAGGTAGGTCCTCCTCGCCATCCTTATCGCCACTAAATACATCTTAATATAAGATCGTAGAAGTGTTCGGTCAGACTCAGAATGGCTAGCCCTCCAACTACTCTCTAGGCGTCTTTTCCGGCGCTTCATCTCCCTTGGTTCCTCAGAAAACCAAGGAGCCACTTGGGATCGGCACCGGGTCAGAGGCCGCAAGGGCACGACCCGGTCAAGGGCCCCAGCAGCCACCCTATCCCAGGTGGCGACCAAGCCCTCAACCGAGTCGTGTGTGTGAGCTTCGGGAAATGGCCCAAGCTCCATCAGGAACCTATCCAGGTCCATCAGGCACCTGGGGCGGTACCATTTTAGCGGCCCCGCCTCCCTGCGGTCGGGGGGTGCGGAACGGAAGTTGAGCTTCAGGAGCGAGTGATCCGTCCATGACAGGGGTTCTATAACTATATCCCCTACACCCAGACCACTCTGCCACTGATCAGAGACAAAAACTAGATCCAGGGTGTGACCTCCCACGTGAGTAGGGTCCCAAATTAACTGGGTCAGGCCCATGGCTGTCATGGAAGCCATGAACTCCTGAGCAATCCCCGAGGCACCGCCGGCAGAGGGGAGGTTGAAATCCCCCATGACCATAAGCCTGGGGGTCTCAACCGCCATGCCGGCTATAACCTCAAGGAGCTCAAGCAGGGCCGATGCCGCATAGCAGGGAGCCAGGTATGCGACCAACAAGCCCACCTGCACCCTGGGACCGAACTTCACGAAAAGAGACTCACATCCGGTCGTCTGAGAAACAGTGGATTCCCTCGGACACAGATCCTCCTTAATAACCACCGCAACACCCCCGCCCCTCCCCTGGGCCCTCGGCTGATGAAAAACCCAAAACCCGGCTGGGCACATCTCCACAAGAGGGACTCTCCCCTCTAGGCCCAGCTAGGTTTCGGTGATGCCCACCAGGTCCGCTCCCCCCTCACAGATCAAATCATGAATGAGGGGGGCCTTATTAATAACGGACCTGGCGTTACACAACATCAGCCGAAGGCCCAGGGCCCGATCGCTCAGACACCCCGGGGAATGGGCACATAACAAGGGGGTCGGAGCGCGCTACCGCAGACAAATAGCGGGGGCGCGCTCCCGAAACAGAATGTGGCCCCCTATAGCCGCCAAATCTGCCTCTCCCGCTCACCGTACTAATAGCTTTAAGATCACCCTCCCTGGGACAACCCCCCATCCTCAATACAGCCCCATCCTATTTATAAATGAATTTAAACACTGCTATAAAATAGTATTGAATTTACTAAGAAATAAAAGAGGAACTTGATTTTTCCCCCCTTGGGATATATACAGTTTTACTCTTGGAGACCAAATGTAAATATTCTTGGCATATGGATAGCATCACGTGGGATATTATTAATCTCTTTAGCTCTTTTCTAAATGATTCTTAATTAATGTACTGATAGAAGAAAGGATTCTATACATAGAGAGAAAATACACACACCCACATGTTTTCGAATACGCCCGAACACGCCAAGATATATATTTATTCTGAAAGCCATCCAAAACTTTCATTCATTTAATATTGTCCAGGAAAATTGTATATGCAGTAAGATCCAAATAGATTATAAATAATGTGATTACTATGATGTAGAAACACTGCATGCACAAACAGCTGATTAATTTCATACTAGCCCCCATCTTTGTACATAGTTACAGTATGATTTTGAAATGCCTTTCTTTTATTGTAAATATCAATTCTTAGAAGCTAACTGGATGAAAGTTTAAATCAATAGAAAATTTAAGGGTAGTTTAAATCCTTAATTTTCTAATATATTAAGGAAATAATTCGAAGGGGTTCATTAGCAGTATAGTGATTAATTAACTAATTAGTCTGCCATCTTAACCATTTGAATAATAAAGTTAAATTTTCATATTTCTTGTAGTATCTTTTTGTGGCCTGGCACTGACAAGGGAAAAGACCTTGCTATTATTTTCTAATGTTGAGAAAAATTTCTATAAACACAAACCATAGGTTCTCTGTAAAGTTTAATTCCTAAAATAAAATAAGAGATTTTTAAAAAAATGTATAAATCAAAATCCTGCATAAAATTCAGGGATACTCAGATTGTCATTTCAGACACCACCTAATTGAATTTTCTAGCAGTAATTATTCAGTTCCAATATATTACCAAATTATGAGGATCTAGAAAATTGTTTCTCTTCCAATTTCAGCAGGGTTGATTTGCTATCATCCAGCACTTGGACAAATTATGCTTGACTTCTTTTCCTGTCCTCGGAAGTCATCACAGTAAGACTTTGAATCCCAATTGAAAAGCAAGAGCCAAAATTTGGCTAATTGGAACATAAAAATAAACTGTCACTGTGAAATCAAGGAAGAGAAGAAGAGAAGTCTGAATTGAATTACTGGTTTTTGAAAACCTGTCAGGTCTTTGAAAAGCAGTTTTGCTTTTCAAAAGGAGAGTGTCTGAGGTGACTCTCCTCTGTGCCTTTATTGTCCAGGCATAACTTTGAAAGGTACTATTAAGCAAGTCTTTTTTTTTTAATTTTAGAAGGTGAGGAAATTGCTACCTTCTTCCTCAGAAGGATTAGCATAAACTTTAAACAGAACTTAACATCAGTATTATAAATAAAAGCAATCAATGCTTAATGCAACCAGTGAGAAAATTTATTCCAGGACTCATGAATAGTTGATTTTCGGAATGAAACTAGTATGACCAAATCATTGAATATTTTTTAAATTAGTCCAGTTTCTTCATTTTTTTCCCCATCATAATATATAAAGCAAATGTAGCATTATAGAAACAGTGTGATGTGATACTAAGGAATAATGTTACATCAAAGTAGATTCCCAGTAATAACAGGGCATATATAGTAATGCTAATAAGATGTGAACAAAGCAGAGGGAGAATTTTCATTTTACAATAAAACCTCAATAACTTAGTAATACATAACTATGTATTACTGATAAATCCTTTGGGTTTCTCATACATTAAAACCAAAATGTCCGGCTGAGCATAATTTATGCTTTTTTATTCAAAAGCTACAGGCACCAATACTAACCAAAGAGTGCCAGTGGTATTTGAAAGCTGGGTCTGCTATTTAATTCTAGTCATACCAATTATGGAGAAAAACAATTTAGTTTTAGAAGCTGGAACTGCTTCAACATTTTACATGCTATTGTTTTAAATAGTGTTAAAGCTCTTAATGGCACTAGGCTCAAATATCTGAAAGTCTGCTTATTTTCCATAATAAATTGTCCAAGCATTAATACTTAAATGCCTATACCTGTAGAGTTAGATTGGCACTCAATAGGAATTTTTAAAAGTGATGTGCATTTGTGGCTTCTCTGCAGAGGTATCAGGATTATCATAATGAATAGTAAGATTAATTTCCTTTCTGAAAAGCTGCATTTTTCTAGTCACTATTTTAAAATTATTTTAACAATTTGCTTTTCAGGTATTGCTATTTATTTTACTACATAAACAATAAAAAAGCACATACATTGAGCTGATTGACAATTTATTCTAAACCAAATGAAGAATTACAGAGTTGGGTGGGAGACTCATTCTTGTAATAATATAAATAAGTCTGAATAATGGATAACCCATTGAGACAAATGCAGATGATTATTAGATCCTCATGTTATTATGCCAAATGCTTGATAGCCTCCATTTTTACAATGGAGGTGAAATATATAAAAAAGATTGTATTGAAGTACTTGAGGAAAACCACAATCCATGACCAGAAAACAGTATTTAATATGAGATGGTGAGGAGGTCATAAGATGTGCAAGCTTATACGGTAAGAAAAACTAGCATTGAGATGCATTTCTACAAATAGGTTTTATTGGGCTTCCCAGGATCATTGCTGTGGTTTCTTGGAATTACATATAGAGCAAAGTTGAAGAGATAATGCAAGAATTGTTAAGTAAATGTCAACTTAATCCTGGAAGGGAAGAGTTTAAAAGAAACATAACTTTTGTTTTTATTCTATTTTGTATAAAAGATGGCAGTGGGAAACATCTATCCAAGCAGATGCCGGGGTCAAGATTGCCTTGAAAACACTTAAATAAAATAAAATTATGAAAAACTATTTTCAGTGTAAGCTTTATTTGAATCAGTTAAACATAATAAATATGCATACATTTTTATATACCTTGTAAAGAGCTAAAATTTATCTGTACATTGCAGCCAGCCAAATTTTGCTTACTCACAATTCCCTGTAATTCAATGTTTCAGTTTTGGTCTTTTTCCCTTTGTATAGAAGAATGTTAAAGAAGTTCTTCCAGGCATACAAAAAAAGAGTGACTGACAATAATACTGATACATTCTGGATTCTGAAGGACAGATTCAACTCTTTTGAAACAACTCTTTTAGATACAACCTGTAATGGGGAACAGTTGAGTTTTTAAATTATAAGCCAGCCTTACTTGTGTTCTTCTTTTTCTCCTCCTTCTCCTCCTCGTCTTCCTCCTCCTGAATATCTGAAATTGTTCTACAGTTTTTATAACTTCCATTACTGTTGGATTATTACAGCATACTTTTTGCTGATGCTTACTATTTTATGCCATATAAAATAGTCAATTCTGATTTTTTCCCCCTGTATTCTTTATCCTGTATTTGCAATTGCAACCAGCCTCCTTCCATTGAGGACCTGTATACTGCACGAGCCAAAAAGAGGGTTGTGAAAATATCTACAGATCTCTCACATCCTGGACAAACTGTTTCAACATCTTCCCTCAATACAACACTATAGAGCATTGCACACCAAAACAACTAGACACACTAGCCATCACTCTGCTAAACTACTAATTCCCACAACATTGTCAAACCTATTCTATTCTATTCTATTCTATTCTATTCTATTCTATTCTATTCTATTCTATTCTACTCTACTCTACTCTACTCTACTCTACTCTACTCTACTCTACTCTACTCTACTCTACTGATTTCTTAAAGATAAATAGCCTTTGGTCAGACCATTAAGTAATTTCTTCGGTACTCCAGAATGCAATTTATCTATTCCTGGAGATTTAAACTCTTTGCTTAAAAGAAGTATTCTATGGCTGTACTACTGTAATCTCAATCTTATCCTTTCGTTCAAGTCTTCACAATTTTTTAGTGGAATGTATACTGTTTGTTTGTTTTGTCAGAGAATATGAATTATAAAGTTATGAGAGAGCAGAAGCAGTTTTTATTTCTTATTAAATGAAAACTTGACAAAAAATCATGAGCATTCTAAGAAATAAAAATAATGAAATAAAAGATAATATGGCTAGCAGCAAGCACTCACACCACACACTATACAGTTATCCAATGGTAAACTTTAAATTCAAAATTAATTTTATACCAATAAAAGAATAATGATCATGCTCACATTAGAGTATAGCTCTGGGGACTAGCATCATCAATATTTTCTTTTTTAAAATCCTCTTTTTTATATTTATTTTAGAAGAAATGTTTTTTTTCTTTCTGCAAGATTGCAAAGAGATATAACTAGTGGAGGCAACTTCAAAGTGTTTTCCTGAAGAAGCCTTTCAGGCTCATGATTACACTTTCCAAATGAATCTACACACCCTAGTGACTTCTGCTTGAGTTGTTATCTAAGCATGGGTGCTGCAAAATTTCATGACCAAGTCAGTGTACACACAGTGTTCTATGTTTTCATGCCTTTTTTTGTATAGGAACTACTTTCTATGAAAACTAGTCATTCAGTTTAGTTGGTGCTATGTCAATCTATCTTTGGTTTAAAATAGTTTGTGAACATACACTCTATATTTTGTGCAGGACATGAAATTCTTCTACATAAAGAATACAACCCTCTAAGAAATAAGTACTATGCTGGATTAGATTAAAGGCCAAATTGAATTTTCTGGCTGTCATCTAGCCATCATTCATAATTATATTGATTTGACATACTTGTCCAATGCCTTTTTAGAGATTCAAAATTGGTAGCCACCACTGTACTACATAGTAGCAACTTCTATGCTATATTATTTTCCGTGCTAAGATTTTCTTTTATCAATTTAACCACTGTTCAATTTCATTAACTAGTTCTGACAAGACATCCTTATTCATCCTTGTTCATGATCTTTGGTTAAAAAAAACTTTTTTCAAGAATCATTAGAAACTTCAAGTTCTCGTAGATTTATGAATGGTCTGGTGTTATCTACTAGATCAGAATATTTTCTCCAAGAATTTTAAATAACTGAAACAAGATTTCCTCTGCTTAAGCAATATTGATTCTTTCACAGGAAAATCTAATCCTTTAACATAATCAATATTTTTATTCTGTTAATACATTCCACCAGTTACTATCAGTACACTTTGAGTTTGCCTCATATTGCTAGGAAGCAAGCTAAAAAAATCATGTGGTTAGATTTCTATTCAAGTCTATGTGGGGATTTTTGTTTATTTCTTGGCTATATTTTTTATAAAGCACCATGGCTTATATGTGAGTGTATTGTTCATTCAAGTCAGCCTTGAGTCCTGATAGCTGCTTAGAGAAGTCAATGAATTTTTTTGGAAATATTTTTGAAGTGGTTTGCCATTGCCCTTTTCCATGACTAAGATAAAATGGATGGTCCAAGCTTTGTGCCTAAGGCAGGATCGAACTCACCATTTCATGATTTCTAGGCTGGTACCTTTAACCATCATACCAAACTCACTTTCATATTTTCATATTAGTCTGAGTTTGTACTATAATAAAAATGAGGATATGCACAAAATTAATTATACTAAGAATACAATGGGAACAAATAATTGAATTACTCTTGATTTCTAAGATTATCAATAAATAAAGACATAAATATATACTTAAAGTCTGATGTGTTCCCATTCCTGTAAAAAATAAAACTGTCATCTTCATGACACACATTGATATAGAATGATAAATTGCCTGTCATTTATATTGTTTCATTTCTGCACTGTGTGCATAAAACTAAATTGCATAGAAACCTGCATTTGATTTCTTTCTTCTTTTAAGTGATGCCAGTTATTTATAGTGCAGTTGTTTTAAGATTACTAATATTACTCAGTCATTCAGATCTCTTTAAGTGAAGACATAAAGAGAAATGAGGCAGATTGGAACACATATGTATTTTTGTATGGTTTTTAACAAAACAAAACTTGAAATATATGCTACAAGTTCATCAGAGCAGATAAGGAGTAGGGATGGGGACCTTTGAATTTAGATGTTCCAAAATTCCTTTTGCTCTCTTACAGAAAAATATATTAGTCCTGGAATTTGGATACTTATTTTACCTTCTATTAAATTAATAAGAGACAGTTATTTTAACAAGAACAATTTATATACTGTATATCAGGCAGGGAGAAAACAGAAAAAAGAAACAAACAAGCTTCTTGTTCTGTCTATAAGGATCATTAGGATTGCTTTACTAAAATAAGTCATGATGTAGTTGTTTATTTTAATCTAGTGGTAGTTAAAAATATTCTATTCCCAATGTGACCAAATTGGTACTGATTCTTTTCTTCTTTTTCTTTTTTTTTTTGGGGGGGAATGATATTGTAATTTGACTCACAATAATTTGATAAGCAAGAAACAAATGGCTTACAAATGCTTATGCTTCCTTGGTTTTTTTTTTTTTTTTACTGAGTGAATAAAAACTACATGCAGCTTTCCTTCTTGAGAGGAAAAAAGAAAGAGTAACTTCTATCCCCTTATGCAGCATGATGGATATATTTGATTAAATATATAATTTCCTGAATCTCTGGCTCTCAGCTCGCCTGGAGACCTGGTGGCCACCTGGGATAGGTTGGCCGCCGGGGCTCTAGACCGAGTTGTGCCTCTGCGACCTCTGACCCGGCACAGATCCCATTTGGCTCCGTGGTTTACGGAGGAGCTACGGGAGATGAAGTGCCGGAAAAGACGTCTAGAGGGCATTTGGAGGGCGACTCGTTCTGAATCTGACCGAACACAGGTAAGATCTCATATTAAGACTTACCTTGTGGCGATAGGGGCGGCGAAATCTTCGTATTTCTCCGCCCTTATTGCGTCGGCAGGAAATCGGCCTGCCGCCCTGTTTAGAGTGACCCGCTCTCTGCTCGAACCGAGAGCGCGGGATGACCTCTTGCAGGGTAGAGCAGAGGAGTTTTCTCGATTCCTGCATGATAAAATCGCTCAGATCCGGGAGGGGCTTAACTCCAATTGGATGGTCCCGGGGGAGGTGTCCGGGGCAGGTCTTGTGAATGTTATTTGGGGAGAGTTCGATCCTGTGACCGCCGAGGGTGTGGACAGGTTGCTGGGGAGTCTGAATGCCACCACCTGTTTATTGGACCCGTGCCCTTCCTGGCTGGTTTCGGCCGCCAGGGAGACGACACGAGGCTGGCTCCAGGGGATTATCAACGCTTCTCTGAGAGAGGGGTCGCTTCCGACCGCCCTGAAGATGGCGGTGGTGCGGCCCCTCCTCAAGAAGCCTTCCCTGGATCCAGCTGTTTTAAATAACTTTCGTCCAGTCTCCAACCTGCCCTTTGTGGCGAAGGTTGTTGAGAGTGTGGTGGCACGTCAGCTTCCTCAGTACCTGGAGGAAACAACTTACCTCGATCCGTTCCAATCGGGCTTCAGGCCTGGGCATAGCACTGAGACGGCATTGGTCGCGTTGGTTGATGATCTCTGGAGGGCTCGTGACAGAGGGTTCTCCTCTGTCCTGGTCCTATTAGATCTCTCGGCGGCTTTCGATACTATCGACCATAGTATCCTGTTGCGACGGTTGGAGGGGTTGGGAATTGGGGGAACCGTCTTTCGATGGTTCTCCTCCTTCCTCTCCGACCGTTCGCAATTGGTGTTGGCGGGAGGGGAGAGGTCCACCTCTAGGCCCCTGGTTTGTGGGGTGCCTCAGGGGTCGGTTCTCTCCCCTCTTTTGTTCAACATCTATATGAAACCGCTGGGCGAGATCATCCGTGGTCTTGGGGTGAAGTGTCATCTCTATGCAGATGACACTCAGTTATACATCTCCACCCCGGACCACCCCAACGATGCTGTGGGGGCTATGTCCAGGTGCCTGAAGGCCGTGCGGGATTGGATGGGCGGGAACAGGCTCCGGCTCAACCCATCCAAGACCGAGTGGCTGTGGTTCCCGGCGCCCCGATATAGCCAGTTGACTCCGTCGCTGGCTATTGGGGGGGAAATTTTGCCCCCCACAGAGAGGGCTCGCAATCTGGGAGTCCTCCTGGATGTGCGGCTGTCGCTTGAACACCATGTCGCGGCCGTCTCCAGGGGGGCATTTCATCAGATCCGTCGGATCTACCGGTTGCGGCCCTTTCTGGATCGGGACGCCCTGCGCACGGTCACTCAGGCCCTTGTCACCTCTCGCCTGGACTATTGTAATGCCCTCTACATGGGGCTCCCTGCGGGGAGCACCCGGAGACTCCAACTGGTGCAGAATGCGGCCGCGCGGGTGATCATGGGGGCGTCACGTAGCGCCCACGTGACGCCTCTCCTGCGCGAGCTGCATTGGCTGCCAGTGGCTTTCCGGGTTCGCTTTAAGGTTCTGGTTCTGACCTTTAAGGCGATCCATGGCATTGGACCAGGTTACCTACAGGACCGCATCCTACCGGTGATCTCCAGCAGGCCAGTGCGAGCACACAGGGAAGGCCTTCTCCGGGTTCCGTCGGCTGCCATGTGTCGCCTGGCGGTCCCAAGGGGTAGGGCCTTCTCTGTGGCGGCCCCTGCCCTCTGGAATACTCTGCCACCGGAACTGCGTACCGGCATGGACCTGAGGTCCTTCAGGCGCGCGTTGAAGACCTGGCTTTTCGAGCAGGCCGGCCTGGGCTGAGAGAGGGTTTTAATGTGTCTCCATTAATTTTAATTTGGGGGTTTTAAGGGGGTGGGGTGGGCTTTTTATTCGGCCAAATATCTAATTTAATCTTTTTTAACTTTTATATTATTGTTGGGGTTTTAGATTGGCTGTACACCGCCCTGAGTCCCTAGGGAGAAGGGCGGTATAAAAGTTAAATAAATAAATACCATGCATTTTCATGCAAATAGTTCTCAGAACTATATTAAGAATAATATTAATTTTAAATTATTTGCTACATGGATTTGTGATGTTGTGGAAATTTGGAATGTTGGAAATATAAGCTTGCAGTGTATACACACTCCTAAGTCATTTGTAAAATAGGAAGGGCAAAGTCTTCCTTGAGCAAATTTGACACTTTATAACGGCATAGACATATCTTTGCCTTGTTCTTGCCAGGTTGGAAATTGTTTGCAACTGCCTTCAAGAGTATTTATCAGTCTAGTCTCTCACCTTGATATTTATAAAATAACATCCCAAAATATTTCTGAGGTGAATGAATGCAATAAATAAAATAGCTGTTACCTCCTGTTGCAAGCAAGAATAGGGGATAATTTGAAACTCATTGACCAGAAAAATCAATTATAACAAGCTGACACCAATCTGACTGTATTTTCTGGCACCTCTAGTATGTTCAGGTAGAACATTCTTAACTGCCCTACCAGGACATGTTTCTTTAGTCCAGCTTTAGTACAAGAAAAATTAATATGTGATTGTGCTTCCTGCTAGCCTTCAGATATATAGACTCAACAAATCTCATTCGGACAGAAATGATAGCTATGCAATCACGCAGTCTTGCCTGTGGGAAAGATTTTAATGAGAAAGTTTCTTATAAAACCAGTGATGATAGATGTCCCCCTATAAAAAGTTTATTGGGAGAGAGGATCTATAGAGAAAACAAGGAAAAACAGTAATCATAAGTAGAGAATTCCAAATAGGAATTCCAAATAATGTAGAGTTACTGTGCTGAGTAAGCCTACCTAATCAAATTATAACTTTGTTGTATAAAGTGTTGGATTTTATCACATGTTCTTTGAAGAGGAGATGGATAGAAAGAGATTCTTTGTGCATTGTGCATATTCATAGCCCATTCTTTTTTTTCTTGAGCAAAGATGCTCAATATTATAGAGTACTGTATGAGGAATACATGAAAGTGGACCCTTTTTGGGAATGGGGACTGACAGTTATATTCAATAAAGGATGGAGTTCCATCTCTGACGTCCTGAATCTAGTCAGCAAATCACAAATTTTCTAGGAGCCAAAACCACCTTCCTAAGAATCTTTGTTAGAGTTATAAAAGTACAGTGATTTTGGAAAATTTCCCCTTTGTATCACATTGGAGAAGTTCTTTGGGGAAATTCCACCTCTTCAGGATCAATTTATCAGATGCTTTAGAGGGCACTGTTGTGCCATCCCTTAGGAGGCTTTTACAATTCCCTGATGATACAGTTCTCAGTACTGAACATGCCTCTCATAATAAATCAGACTGTAAGTGCAAATGTTCCTGCTTACATATCCCTGCAGGTTCTGTAATAATAATGTTCCATGTAGTGAACATTTCAGCAGCTTCACACAAAGCCCAAATCTCCTCTTTTCTGCCACTTTTGTTGAGAGTAATTCCTACTCAGCCAGCATAAAGTTACAAATATATTGTCAGTATGAATTGCAGATTGTGTTCATATTTCCAATTTTGATTGCATAATTATACCCAAAATGAGAGTAGGATTGGCTCTAAAAGATGTTAATTCAATTGGTCCCTTTTAGCCAATTCTCTTCTTAGCTTTCCTGTCTGAACTAATGGAAAGTAAGTAATGGTAAAATAATGTAATGAGAAGTAATGGACCTTATGTTGATTGACCGTTGATTGGATGCCACTAATTTACAGAGCTTGTCTTTCCTTCAGGGTCCTTTAACTGTACAGCTACCTAGCAACCATCAAGTCAGCACTCTAATTTTGCTATGTAAAATAACTTGCTAGCACAATCATAGGAAAACTGAAGTACTAAGATTACAAATTGCTATGTTGCTAATATTTTACATATTTCGATATTTTTGACAAATGATTCAGGATTAAAGAAATAATTATGTTGTTTATACTAAAGGAAATCACAGTTTGGAAGTTTTTTTCCTAGGTAAAACTCACAAACTAGAATGAATGGAAGATTATTTATTCTTATATTTCTCTTAATTTTTTTTTAAATATTTTTATAATAGATTTTTTTTAAACTTAATGGTAGATCACTTACTGAGTTTGCAGGTTCCAGATTTATTCCTAGGAAATGGAAGGAAACTATTCAAAGTTCTGAACAAAAGACTCATAATGTATGGTGCTGAGCTAACATTTGATTAAACATTTGATATAATAAAAGGGAAATTGGCATTCAACACATAATGGATCTATTCCCAATAAATGACTAAACATTAATGTGAAGTTTAAAGATTTTAAAAAATAGATATGGTATGCAATTTGCTGAATTCAATGAGATAAAGTATACAGATAGTCCTCAGGTTATGATCACTTGTTCAGTAACCATTCAAAATTTTAATGGCACTGAACAAGGAATATTTAGAGCTGATTCTTGGAATTTTGGCCATTGCAGTGTTCCTACGGTCACATGATTGTGATCTGGATGGTTGAGTGCCCTGCTTGTGGTTATGTTGTCATGGAGAGCTATGGTCATGTATTGGTATTTTCAGTTTTTTCTGCCAGCTTCCCAGAAAGAAAAGCAATGGGGAAGTCAGCAGGAAATCAGAAGTCACTTCTGCTCCTACTACATTTTTTGCCTGCTTGCATTCTATAGTTCCTTCCAACAACATTCTCTGCCCCCTTGTGGCACCCACACACTTACCCACTGACCTGCTTCCCTGACCCCTTCCTACTTAATAGCATGTACAGTCCTGGGGTTATAATGGTGAATGGGACTAATGGGATTGCTGTTACTAAGCAATGTGATCATGTGACATTGCATTTTACAACTACATCACCTAGTGATGGAAATTGCCATCGTAACTTGAGGGCTAGTTCTATAATAATACACTTGGCACCCAGCAAAGTTCCTGTTCCACCATTCTTTATTCCATTCCATTCTTTTGATTTATGTAAATAATAGTAAGGCAAGGCAAAAATCCAGAAATTCTGGAAAGTGAAACGTTGAAAGTCTGTGGCCTAGTGCTTTATTTTGGCAAAATTATATTATTTAACTTATGATGATCCTAAAATATTCAGGTGATGTGATTCTGAATAGATTTATAAGCAGCAATTCTTTATTGAGGTCACTGATCAGAATTCTGCCAGTTAACAAAATAATTAATCAGTTTCTGTTCAGGGTAAAATAAGCTCTAGAAGGGTCTCTTTAAATTAGCTGAATGGTCAATCACATGAAAATGCAATTCAATTTAGTAAGCGTAAAGTAATGCAAACTGGGGCAAAAAGCCATTATTTAATGTGTATATTAATAGGATCTCAGCTGTCTGCAATAAACCAGGAAGAAATAATTTGGGGTCCTAATGATTAGCTGGGTAAAATGCAATAAGTGTGCATCAGCTATGAATTAAAGTAAATTATATGCTACAAACCATTAGAATAAGGATCAAAAATAAAAGTGATGACACTATACTGTATTTATACCAATCTATACTATGTTAATAACCGGCATACTGTATATACTTCTAGTTATAATATTTGAAAAAAAAAATCATAGTAGAGTTAGAAAGGGGGCAGAAGAAGGCAACCAAAATGATCAAATGGCTGAAACTCTCCCCTTTGAATAAAGGCTATAACATTTGGGACTGTTTACCTTGGAAGAAAGTGATGGAGGGGTTACTTGATCATGGTGTATAAATCTAGGCATGGAATTGAGAAAGTACACAGGAAACAGATTTTCATTTTTCTGTCTAAACAGTAAGATCCTGGGTCATTTAGTGAAGCTGACTGGAAGGAAATGTACAACAAATTAAAAAGTATTTCTTTACACAGCAGTTAATTTTTGGGGAATCCATTACTACGAGACAGGGTACAAAACTTTGATAGCTCTAAAATGAGATCGGGTAAATTCATGGAAGATAGGTCCATCAGTGCTATTGGTTTTGAAAATGACCTCTGGTTGGGAGTAACATGCCTCCAAATACAGTTGACGGAGCTGGAGAGAATAAGTTTCCTGCTTGTAAGTATTGCAGAGGCATCTGTTTGCTCATTATGTGAAATAAAATGCTAAAATGAGACCTGACATAACCGGATTGTTTTGTGTCCTTATTCCTACCTGCCCAAGTGATGGGGTGATGATGAAGGATAAACTGGGGTAAGGAAGAATGTGCTAATTGTCACACATGCCTTGGGCATCCTCAATTCTATTGCTGCTATATACCACAAGAGGCTGTCCTTGAAGATCACTTGAAAGCTTCAGACAGTCCAAAATACAGTGGCTTGGGCAGTTATTTGTTTATTTATGTAACTTCACAGCTTCAAGAGCTGTGCTGGTTACCAGCCTGATTCTGCATGCAGTTAAAGGCACTGATTGTCATTTTTAAAGAACTTTGTAACTCAGATCCTGGGTGGTTTCTGTCCATCCCTTAAGATAAGGAAGAATGATTTTGCCGCATGTTCTGCCGTTAATAAAGTATTATCTTCAGCAATCATAGAGCAGGACCTTCACTTTTGCCACTTCTTCCCTGAAATAGCATTTGCTTGAGAAATTACATCCATGCTATTGAGTTTTCAGATATCTGAAATATTCATAAACCAGCCTTCAGGACTTCATGTACTGTTGATCCTTCCTGCAGGGGAATGTCTGTATGTGATTTGATATCAGTCATGACTGGACATTTGAGATTTATATTTTTATGTATCTGTTTTAGACCAATCACAGTATTAAGTAAAAGTCTCCAGTAAAGGATAATATTTGTAGCTCAGGATTGAAATGCAAATCTCTTTACGTAGTCTATAGATGTCTATGTTTCTACTGATGGCTGATTTGTTAGAGTGTCAGAATTCTAGAAATTCCAGGGAGTTTTTGGACTTGGCCTGATCTAGGATTGTCACATTTTCCTAGTTGAAACTATGGTTAAATCTGGCTATATGTTGTGAAATTAAAGAATTTTTGTCATGTCTTCTGACTGCCAGTTTGTGTTCATGGATGCCAGTCTTCTGCCTGTTTGTCCTATATATGTGACAATCCTGCAAAAGAGATAATCAACCAGGTCAAAAGAGAAAAAGACTCAAGCTACTAAAAGACTCTCCACTACTAATCAGTACTCAGGTCAGCATAGATTAACTCCAAGGTTAACTTCAGACCAACAGTCAAGTAAACAATACCCCAATCAAGCAACTGCCAAAGAGCCATCAGTAAACAGCCCAACCAAAGAATCTCTAAGACTACTCCCACCCATACAGACAGGCAAGACACCAGAATATTAACTGGCAGCAAACAGAATTTATTAGTAGCAGTGATGATGTTACCTAGTTAGGATAATGAAACATCTGCAAAAAAACAAGCAAGCTCAGAGAACACAAGGACAAGATAAGAGTCTTTTATGATTTGAATGATATATAAGTCCAGTTAATTAAAATAAAATAGGGTTAAAATGAGGATTTGATACTGTGTAATAATGACAAAACATTCAGGTCAAGATCATCACAATTGGTTTATCAATGTTGAGCTGTATCTAGGGGTTTCTTTTGATAACTATTAAAAGTTATAATTAAAGAGATAAAACACTAATACAAACTAAAAAAGAAAGAAAAATAGAAAGGAAAGAAAAGAAAAGATAAAGAGAAAAGAAAAAATATAAGAATACAGTAAAGAAAAAGAAAAGATATATAAAAGAAACATAAAAAAATCTCATCAAGTATAAACAATTTTAGTAACATCACCTTCTCTTAAATACAGCACATCTCTTCTTCCCAAAACCCATCCCTTATCAATAAATAAATCCTTAACACTTTGTTGTTTGGTCCTGATCAGCAAGAGTCTATTTATGGTTATCAGAGGTAACAATGTATCTATTTTAACCTTGATCAAATAAACCAGCTTTAAATTCCTATTTTTTAATTATTTTGATTTTTAATCTCTTGAAATAATGTTTTAGAACTTGATTGCTTACAATTTTTTCTTTGTGCTTCCTCAAAAATTATTCAAAGCTTTAACAAGTTTTTTGTAAACCTAATATAGGAAAATTATCCAGGTCATTCTCTTGGTTATTTTAATGTTTTTTAATTATGAAGGCATCAGGCAGTATCCAGTGTATCATCTTTTTCCATATTATCCCATATCATTCTTGTAGCCTCTCATTTTTAAATCACCTTCCAAATAAGTCTCAGTCTTGTCAAAACTTTTTCCTCTTTTATAATATCCTTCAATGTGTCCGATATTAAAATATTTTGCTTTATTCTGAATTATTAAGTGTAATTTAAGGATTCTTCTCCTTTAGGAGAAAGAAAGTCTTTGCTTTCTTCTGGTTTCCTCTAGTGTCCAACCTACAAAGTTTCATCCTATCATATTCTTTTAGAGAATTCACAGAAAGTTTATTATCAATTTCAAAATCTTATTTCAAATTCATCTGGGCCCACAGTCCATTTGTATAATCAAAGTTCTAATCATCCCTTTTCTCTTTACCCCCTCCCCCCCCCACATGTCCTTAAACTTGTACTTAAAATTTATTTTACCAAGGACTGAAAGGAAATCATCTGTGCTGTGAAGCAGCAGTCGCCAACCAGTGGGCCATGGCCCACTGGTGGTCTGTGAGAAAATTTTGTGGTCCGCAGAGAAATGTCACCCCCAGAGCACCCCCCAAAGCAATTAATCCAGGCTGTGCTGGAACACAAGGCTGCGTCGTCCACATGGCCCGCAGAAACCTTCCCCACCCATTCACTCTTTACCAGGCAAACTTGCCTGCTAAGTTGCTATTTTTCCTTTTTTTTCCTGACCATCAGCTGTTCTGCTGTCCCGGGAGATTTAGATTAGCTAGAAAGCAGGAAATTGTTGGATTTCTTGCTTTCTAGCTAATCTTTAGATCTTCAGCTCTGCTTTTAAGCAGAGCTGAACCTTCCTTAGGATTGAAGCAGTGCAGATTCACCTAGCCGATGGCAGAAACACAGATCTCTAAGTGAATCTGTGATTCTGTGAGCAACTCAATCTGCCTGCCTGCTCTTTCTGATTTTGGGTAGAAGTTGCTCTTTTTTATATAAAAAAATCAATATTTATATACATGGTGTGTTGTGAGTTAATTTTGTGACTTTGCTTGCTAGCAAATTTTATGAGTTTGCTTGCAAGCAAATTTTATGGGTTTGCTTGCAAACAAATTTTATGTGACAGGCTCAGGTAGCCGATCTCACAGATCTCTGAATGAATCTGTGATTCTGTGAGCAACTCAATCTTCCTGCCTGCTTTGTCTGATTTTGAGTAAAAGTTGCTCTTTTTTATAAAAAATTCAATATTTATATAAATATTTATAATATTTACATACAAGCCATTCCCAGCCAGTCACATGACCACCAGGCCATGCCCACAAATTAGGCCATGCCCACAGAACCGGTTGTTAAGAAATTTGAATCCCACTCCTGCTGTGTGTGTTTTGTATGTGTGTGAGAGAGTGAGAGTGAGTGAAAGAGAGAGGGAGGGAGAGAGAGAGGTTAGATCAGATCTCTCTCTCTCTCTCTCTCTTTCTCCCTCTCTCTCTCCCACCAATGTCAGCAAGTCACCGTCAGTCAAAATTCATATTAGTGGTCCCTGGGATTTAAAATTATGAGTTTGGTCCAAAAAGTTGGCGATCTCTGCTGTAAAGGAAGTATTCATACCCTGAGTCCTTAAAGATGCCAACCATGGGTTCAGCAAGGTAGTTGTTCTCTCATCTCTCAGATTTCTAAACCTGCCAGAGATTGCTGTCACTTCACAAGCAGTGATTCATATCCTCTTCTTATCTGAAGAGGAATTACAAAGAGCTGCAATTGTTGGCTCTTTTTCTAGTGAATGTCTTCAGTTTGCCATTTGCTTCCCAGAAGTTTCAGTGGTGACCTGTATTTAGGACTAAGGGTCCATTGTTTATGTAGCCCTTTCCACCTAAGCTCCTGTAACAAAACAGAACAGAAATAAAATCAGGTGATTTTCTTCTGCTATACTGTGACTGGGATTTTATGCAACATGCTACCACATTATTGTACTTTGCCTCCAGGCATTAGTTCTGATTTACCAACCTTATAATAATATATAATGTTTCAGTCGCTTAGGAAAAATGGCTAGTAATCACCTGGGGCTACAGGAAAGTAGGAACTTCTTTCTTAAAATTCAGATGTCAAAACAATTCTAATATGAACTTTTAATATGTCCCATACTGAACAGAAACAACACTTTGTTATTAATTTACACATAATTTACATCAGTTATGCATCGCTTCTGTGTGAATATTCTGTTTGTATTTTTAAAAATAAAAACATAATGTAAATATGGCATGATAATATCCCATCTGTAATCATCTGAGTTCTTTTTATTACATCAAATTACATGGAAATGTAAGAGTACTTTTCTCCATAAAATGCAAAATATAGCAGATGTCAATGTCAAAGCAAATATACTGAATATTTCTTTTATAAAATACTGCTGTACATTGAATTGACTTTACTCCTGGGCATTAAACAATGAGAAAAACCTTTGCTATATTATCTGTCAGGATTTTGTAAAGGTTTTCCAAACACTGTTTATGTCTTTCTCATTGTATTGTTAAACTAATGGCCTGAATTCTCTACTATCTTGAAGAGAGAAATATTTTCAGGCAGTTTTATAGCATCAGCTTTTTTTTTTTTTTTGTAGGAAATGTTAACAGCTTTTCTACTGACAAACACAGAAGATAAATAGGAATAATTTTGTGAAACAATAATGATCATACAGAATCCCATAGCATTATTTATTTATTAAATGCATATGCTGCCCATCTCACTGATAAGGCAACCTTGGGCAGCTTACAACTGATAAAAAGATAAATATAAAACCAATTCAAAAGAATTATATCTTGAAGATATCTAGTAGCAATTGCCTTTTTCTTAGTTGAGCATGAGGGGGAAGTATGATAAATTACTTATTTCTTTGTTTTAATTATATACTGCTTAAACTAATACAGTACCACAATGGTTAATAGTAACAAGTTAATACCATGATTGCTAAGAAGCTCTACTAAATTGGGCTGTCAAATTAAAAATGTACCATTTTAGACTTTTAGACTAAATGATTATTAGTAGCTCCTAAAATAAGGACTCAGATTGTTGGGGCAATATGTTGACTGTAAACTGCTTAGATAGGGCTGTAAAGCACTATAAAGTGGTATATAAGTCTTAAGTACTATTACTATCTACAATAGTTTGAAATAACATTATAGAAAAAAGTCAACTCCTTGAAACCATTTGATACTCTAGAATCAAAGTACTGAAAAATTGAAGGTTTTTCTTTTGGATGAATGTGGATTCCTTTCATATCCTTTGATAATAATCCTCTGAACCAACATTTGTAAATCTCTTAACAGAATGAGGGAAACAAATTGAGACTGGGCTGAGAAAAGTAAAATCTTTCTAGGTGAAAGGGTTTTTTTTTCCTGAAAATAAAAATTAGATAAATGTGATAAATGTATTTTATTAAAACAAAAAAGTTTCCTAATATTTACAGGGAGTCTTTCCATGCTTGGATTATGTCCAACATGGATGAGTGACAATTTTGTTTTATAATAATTTACCAAATGTTCAACTTCCTTCATGTAAGAGTTAAAAAGAATTTGAGATAAAAAATACTTGAATGTAAGTTGGATAATCTGTAGCATAAGGGTCACATGTACATATAAAAATGATCAAAACATCAAATCATTAAAACAATTCTGTTTCTGCTACCTTTGTTTACTTCTGGAGTTGGTTTCTTTTAACCACTTGATGCTAGTGAGTAGATATGAAGAGTTCTAATGAAAGAAGCAGTAGATGATACATACCCGAAACTTGTCTGCATTTTTACTACAGCAGTAGTGCCCAACCTTTGTGGCTTGGTGGCCTAGTGGGGGTGGGGTGGGGACTGGCCGCATGAATGGCGAGCTCGCATGCATGTGAATATGAACAGTTCAACTTTTATAACTAGTGGGCTGACATGCATGCACATGTGTACCTAGCTTGACTTGTACAAGTTGAGCTGCACAAATGTGTGCATGTGCATTGACCCACCGCTTACGCAGGTCAAACTGCACCATGCATGTGTGCCAGGCCACCACCTGTGCACCCTAATTACGAATAGGCCACATCCTGGCAGTGGGCTACAGCCTGGTAGTTGGGGACTCTGTATTACAGCATGAAAAGAAACAGAAGAAATTATAGCTTTGAAAAACCCTAGAAAAATAAACTTGTTAGATATGCCCAGACAACAAATCTAATTAAATTCCCAAGAAGTATTCAAAAATATTGTTATGGTAAAAATAAAACCAGTGCTTAAAGAATTTAAAATTTAAATTAAAGTTTTATTCCCATATGATCTCTTTCTTTGCAAGGTTGAGGGCCAACACAATAGTTCTGCATTTGCATTTTAATGTACAATTATATTTGAAGATTCTATATATATTAGGTCAGAATAGCATCTATCTGATGTTCATAAATAGTGTATGTTCATTACATAGCCCTGAGTTTGTAGCTATTTTTTTGGTTTGTTTGGTATTTATGTAGATAAGTAATAATGAATGAAGAAATATATATTGGTTTATTTTAATAGCAAAATGTAATGTTTATATAGAGAAACTGGTAGATAATCAGACAAATTAAGCAGCAGAATAAAGTTTCCAAACTTATTCAACTCTAAAGACTTTTTTGTTATTTTTATCAACATTCCCATAGCTTCTTGGAAATTCCTGTGACATTCCACATAAAGTAGATCTCCTTCTCATTCATTTCCATTTTGCATTTTCCATACTTTTATTGAAAAATAAAGCTGGTATATATAAGCATACTGACTTGCTGTCTTAGCTAATGCTAATACTGCATTTCTGTTTATATTAAAAGAAGAATTTATTTGATTGTTAGTTAAAGGTCTTTGGATAATTTCTGCAATGACACTGCTAACCTATAAGATACTTCTTGTATGTGTTATGTGAATATGATTTGACTTCCTTCAAGGAGAAAAGGGAAATAGCTTAGGTGCATTTTCAGGGGATATATATACACACAATAAAAAGTGAAGTTATAGCAAGCTCTATCTGAAGCTAGTTGTAGTTTGCTGTATAATTTCTAAAATGTAAATTTTAGTTTTACTTTGGTTCAGTCCCTTGTGGGTTTATTAATTGGTTTCTCAGGAACAGAAAGCAATTAAGATTTTTGCAGGCTGAGATATTTTTATGTTTATTTCAATAAGCAATGCAAACTTCTGCTGCAGGCACTATTTTGCCTTTTTATTTTTAGGTAATCTTTCAGCACCTTCATTATAACAAAGAATTAATTTTGATCTTCATCTTTGGGCATACTCTCTGTGTTTGTGTTCATGTATGTGTGTGCATGTATATCAGTGAATTTGACTATAACATTGGATTATATCCAGAGAGAAGGACTAGGGGTGACATGATAGCAGTTTTCCAATATTTGAGAGGCTATCACAGAGAGGATCAATCTGAAGGCTGGACAAGAAGTAACAAATAGAAGCTTATCAATGAGAAATTCAACCTAGAACTAAGAAGAAATTTCCTGACAGTGATATTAATTAACCAATGGAATGACTTGCTTCCAGTAGTTGTGGGTGCTCCATCACTGGAGGTTTTTAAGAAGAGATTGGATAGCCATTTGGCCAGAATAACTCCCACAACTTTAGCTATGCTGATTGAAATTGAAGACTGGATTACTAGGATTGTTAAGAGATAATTTACTGGTGAGCACATTTAGAATTATGTTACTTGGTAAATTAATGTGTCATGTGTGTTTTTCAAATGAACTGGCAATTTAGGCTACAATTTAAATCTACAAAAGGAATAATAGCAATAGCACTTAGACTTAGGTACCACTTCTAGTGATTTACAGTCCTCTCTAAGTGGTTTACAGAGTCAGCATATTGCTTCCAATAATCTGGGTTCTCATTTTATTGATCTCAGAAGGATGGAAGGCTGAGTCAACTTTCAGCCGGTGAGAATTAGCTTCCAATACTGCATTCTAACAACTGAGCCACCATGGCACTGATCAAACTCTTTCCTATGGACTTGCCTCCAAAAGTTGTGAGTGCTCTAACACTGTATGTTTTCAAGAAGAGATTGGACAACCATTTGTCTGAAATGGAATAGGGTCTCCTGCTTGAGCAGATGGTTGGACTAGAAGACCCCCAATGTGCCTTCCAACTCTGTTCTTCTGTATTCTGTATCCTTCTGCCAGCAGACTTGAAAAATACTGTTGAAGTAGAATCTTTGCTTTGGACTTCCCTATGTGTAGGAATGAACGGAGACAGGAAGACTTATACAATGATTAACAAGATGAATTATATTTTCATAATCTTTTAAATGTGAATGCACTTTGTGATTCCATTCCTCCATAAAAGACATGAAAAGCCTAATTTTGCAGGGGTTACATGAAAACTGACTCTTCTGTCTGAAAAATGGTAGGGGGTTTATCATAATTTTGTTTGTGAATTTTGAGGCTTCATGTAATTGAAAGTTATGGTTACATGTTATATAAATATATGATTGTTTCTTGTTCTGAAGACATGTTTGTCCATTCTTATGTAACACAGCAAATGAATTAGCATAGTTTCTAAAATACTAATTGAGGTGATTATTTACTGTGGGATGTTGAGTTAGTTTTGAAATATACAGAGATAATGAGAGACTTTGAATAAGTGTTAGCCTATTTTTGGTAGCATCAAAAGTATTTGTGGAGGATACAAATGGAAGAAAAGATAAAAAGTAAAAAAAAAACTAAAGTAAAAGTAAAATGATACAAGAAAAATTAAAATTAAAATTAAATTTAAAAAACAAAACAACCCTATTACATAACAGATTAAGCCCTCAATGAAATGAATTCAAATAGGACATAAGGAAAAGTGGAAGAATGTGAAAGCTATTTGGCAGAGAGTGAAAAGGATAGTAGTGTGCTATTAATGAGAAGTTTTAAAAAGGTCACTTATAGGATGTATCCTCTTCCTCAGGTCTCCAGATGGAATATGATCAAGCAACATAAACTTTGAAGCAGAGGATAAATAACACAGGATCAGGCAGATCTAGGGAAAAATCCCATCCTTTTTGTTATCGACAAATACAAATAGGCCATCAACATCTACATACCATTCAAAAGGGACAATCAGAAGGCCAAAACACTTTCTCATCAGTAATGATCATCTGTATGAGCAGAGGTTAATACCAAGATTAACATTAGACTAACAATAAAAAAGAAAACAACTTAATCAAGGAACCACCAAGACCACTCCCACCACAAGTATATAAAATAAGAGCAATCCCCACCCTAGTTACTTAGTTTGGTAATGAAATGTCTGCAAGAAAACAATGAAGCTCAGAGAGCACCAAGGACCTTGCACTAATACTTAGAGAAATCATTACTCTGGCTCACTTTCACATGCAGTTAGAACAGCTAGCCTATAGGAAAACTTGTTTCTTTGTCTACTCTCATGCTTGAAACTTGCCTCTAAAGTTTTGAATGATAAATGTAAAAAGTAAAATTAGCTCTGCCCGATTGACTCTTGAAACTGGAAAATATTGGAACATGTACTATACTTCACTATTGCTCCTTTTATAGAGATATTCAAGTTAGATTTATGTTCCTTATGGTCAACAGATATTCTAGATAGATTTGGCTTATGTCCAGATCCTACTGACAGATGCACTGCCATTTACTACAGCTAGGTTTTGCACTGCAGCATGTAAGATTCACTGAATTTTGACAGCTCAAGCTCCTGTTATCTAGGTACATTCTATACAATTTTAAGTATTCTCATGTTTGGCTTTACTTATGAGTTATATAGTACACTTTATTTACGCATTTCAGCTTAGATAATGAATTTATATTTAATAGTATTTTTTTTAAGTAGACTCTTATGGACTCTTTGTGGAACTATTTTTTATACTGGTCTCAGAGAGCAGTAAAGATTGTCTGGAATGATGAAATTAAAAAAAAAAGCTATGAATAAGAAAAAAAGAGAATGATTTTAGAAGAAACAAAAATGCAAAGAAGATGTTATATAATGGATATACCAAGAAAGAAATAGTCGAAAATCTTCAAAGATAGCAGGGAGCAGGTATTATTAAAAGATGGACAAAATAAGGAGCTTCCAGCACAGGGAACAGGATGTAATAATAAAAATGATGACATGAGCTCCAATAGAACATAAGTGATAGAATGCTGGAATCAGTATTTTAGAAATAGTTATGGAAATTTCCATTATATGCTGAAGAATGGAATTGAAATGAGTGACAGAAATTATAGTGTCTAAAAAAAATGAAACAAAGGTGATAGACATGACATTGTTGAAAAATGGTAATTGTTATAGTAATGGTAATAGCAAATGTGATGATGTGAATTTGGATATATTGAACTATGCATGTAGTTTGTTTATGGAGAAGCTGCACAACTTGTTTAATATATGAGTTGCCTCTGTCTGACAACTGGAAGAATTTATTTATCATTCTCCTGAAAAGGGGGAAAGGAGCAAGAGTGAGTGGTTGAACTAGAGAGAGATGTTGTTGTTTTTTTATATTTGTTGTGGAGGTATAGAGAAGTCTATGAAGTTTTCTTGCCAACATTTTCAAAAGTGGTTTGCCATAGCCTTCTTTTTCAGGGCTGAGCAGGAGTGACTCACTCAAAATCACTTCCATGTCTATGGTGGGCCTGGAATACATGATCTTTCAGTTTCTAGATTGATGCCATAACCACTATGCCAAATAGTTATAAACAATTCCATAATTATGGTATGGTAGAGTTTGTTGTTGAATAGATGAATAATATATAATGGAGAAAAAGATGTGAAAATAACTAATATATTTAGTTATTGATTCAATGTTGAGAAGTAAGACAAAGCTTTTGTGGTGTCTCCTTCTCTCACTTTTTAAAAAAATGTAAGAAAAATGTTTATGGTGAAGTAACAAGTGGGATAGTAGAGATGTGACTATACGCCATGCACACAATTATTAGGCAAGTGAATATTTTGACCATATCATCATTTTTATGCATATTTTCCACCTCCAACCTGTATACACTTGAATGCTTAGTTGGCATAAGCGTATCAGGTGAGGTGTATTTATACAATGAGGGAGGATGTAGCCTAAGGAGATCAACACCCTATATCAAGGTGTGCATAATTACTAGGCAGCTTCTCTTCCTCAGGCAAACACAATGGAATGAACAATTGCAAGTTATACATAAAAATTTAATAGATTGTGTATGTGCTAGAATGTTTATTAAAATGAGATGAAAAGTTTTTTAGATGTACAAATGATGATAGAGGGTTACTTGGCAAAATAAACAGCTTAAATGGCATAAGAGCCAGTTTTGTCCTTCTATGTGACAATGACAGCTTAAGTGACTAAAATTGTAAGGATCTGTGGTATGTATGTTTGTGTATAGGTGTGTATAGGTGAAGGAGTGAGATATCAGTGCCTTGACCTGGTAGAAGGAATTATTGTTGGTTATATCATGGGAGAAAGGGCAACCTGAAAAATTGAGGCTGATGGGTAATCAGGTGTTATGGAAATGTGGGAATGGAGCAGATTATCAGCTTCTTAGCAGCCCCAGACTGTAAACCTGTCCTCATTGAATCATGTTATTATGGTTGAGATGCCAACCTGGTATATATACTTGAGACTTTGGTAGGTAGGGAGTGTCTTCTGAGAAATGTGCCCACCCTGATTTTGTGTTTGGCATCATCCAGCAGCTTTCAGCAAGTTACCCATAAATGCTATTAGCAACTCACGCTGGACTTTCAGAGCTCTGCTCCTCAGGTGACTTGATGTGAGACTCTAGTATAATTGGGCTTTAAAGAACAATTGGGATTACTGTTGCACTGCTTTTCCAGCTGCATAGCATCATTCCTGCCTGACTTGTTATATTCCATTCCCAGACCAACTATAGAGACTAATAACTTTAGGGAGTTTAATGTTATACATGGTATTGTGAAATTTGGGCAGCTTGAAAGTTCATTGCCTCAATGACAGCTCTTGGTTCATTTGTGTCATTTCACTCTATGATAAGAAATAAGGTCTGTCAGACTGATCTACCCTAGGCAACTTATGGAACAATGAGGTTCCAAAAGAAGCTTTCCCTGAGGATCTGATTGGTGGTTTGATGGAGGCCTTGAACAGGAAGTTGATGGAGTTCTGGACTTCACTTCCTTTCTTCACTGCCTTCTCTTTTGTGACAATTGTAAGGTGCACCTTGGTTTTCTGAGCACTTCCAGAGATAAAGTATTAATAGAATAGAATAAAATAGAATAGAATAGAATAGAATAGAATAGAATAAAATTCTTTATTGGCCAAGTGTGATTGGACACACAAGGAATTTGTCTTGGTGCAAATGCTTTCAGTGTACATAAAAGAAAAGATACATTCGTCAAGAGTCAAGAATCATCAGGTACAAAACTTAATAATAGTCATAGAGTACAATAAGCAATCAAATCATAGGAAACAGTCAATATAAATCGTAAGGATACAAGCAACAAAGTTACAGTCATACAGTCACAAGTGGGAGGGGATGGGTAATAAGAAGTGATGAGAAGATTAACAGTAATGCAGACTTTGTAAATAATTTGACAGTGTTGAGGGAATTATTTGTTTAGCAGAATGATGGCGTTCGGGGAAAAAACTGTCCTTGTGTCTAGTTGTTCTGGTGCGCAGTGCTCTACAGCGTCGTTTTGAGGTAAGAGTTGAAACAGTTTATGTCCAGGATGTGAGCAGTCTGTAAATATTTTCACAAGCCTCTTTTTGACTCGTGCAGTATACAGGTCCTTGGTTGAAGGCAGGTAAATAATTGTGGTTTTTTTTTTGAAGTCCTACTTACCCTCTGGAGTCTGTGTTTGTCTTGTTGGTTGCAAAACCAAACCAGACAGTTATAGAGGTGCAGATGATAGATTCAATAATTCCTCTGTAGAACTGTATTAGCAGCTCCTTGGGCAGTTTGAGCTTTCTGAGTTGGCGCAGAACGAACATTCTTTGTTGTGCTTTTTTGATGATGTTTTTGATGTTAGTTGTCCATTTTAGGTCTTGTGATATGATAGAACCTAGAAATTTGAAGGTCTCTACTGTTGATACTGTGTTGTCTAGTATTGTAAAAGGTGGTAGTATGGGAAGGTTTCTTCTAAAGTCTACCACCATTTCTACAGTTTTGAGTGTGTTCAGTTCCAGATTGTTCTGGTCACACCACGAGACAAGTTGTACAATCTCCTATCTGTATGCGGATTCATCGTTGTCTCGAATGAGATCAATCACTGTTGTATCATCTGCAAACTTCAGTATTTTAACAGATGGATCATTTGAGATGCAGTCATTGGTAAATAGGGAGAAGAGAAGTGGAGAAAGCTTGGGGGGGGGGGCTGTGCTAATTGTACATGTATCAGATATGATTCTGCCTAGCTTCACCTGCTGCTTCCTGTCTGTTGGAACAATATAAAGACAGAACTGGTAGAACATAACTACCAGTAGGAATCCATCCCAGAAATAAGAGTAGTGAAACAATGTTACTTCTCTTTCTTTATTGAATCTACTAACAGCTGTCTGGCAGCCCTGTTAAGGGTAATGTATTCCTTTCTGGGGAGGAATAAAACAGGAATATCTACAGGGCTGTCTACAGTAAAGAATATTCAAGCTATTTGATAGGTAAAGTCATTCAGATCCTTTCAGAGTTAACTCCAACTGGAAAAAAAATCCAGTTAAGGGGCTTGAGACAAGAAGTGGGGTCCATGAAATAATATCAGCTTCCTTGGCTTTGAAGGAAGTAGTGGTATGTCTCCTTCTCAACTCACCACTATACCCAATGATTCTGTCAACTTTTTAGGGAAGGTTATGGAGAAGATAATTGGACTAGTTTCAAGGAGTCCTGGAAAAAGCAACTTACTGGGATCTGTTTCAGTCAAGTTTCAGGCCAGGATATAGGACAGACACAACATCAGTCATTCTTGTCAAATATATTTAGTGAAACTGAATTGAAGGTGGTATGTACTCCTTCATTTCCTCAGTAGTTTTTCATTTCTTCAGCATTCAGTCACCTTCTGGACTATCTGCAGAGGTTTGAAGATGTGGGTTCCGTATTGTACTGATTCTCCTGCTTATTCCATGGTTGTTCAATTTAATATTAATGGGAAAAATTCAGCAAAATTAACAGTGAATATATTTGTCTGTCTGTCTGTCTGCCTGCCTGCCTGCCTGCCTGCTACCTACCTACCTACCTACCTACCTACCTATCACTGAAAATAAGAAGCCAGTGTTTGTAAGCTTCATACAGTATATTAGTTTTACACTTTCACTATATTTAGATTTTTTTAAAAAAAAATCCACTTCACTTAAATTCATTTATGCACTGGAATCATGAAAAGGGAAACACAGGAGGCTTTTCTGCCAAAATCTTTTGAATATTAATCATTTAAATCATGTTTTATGAATACTGAGTATTAAAACCAAGTCTTGTGCTCCTGCAAATATTTATCCAAGAGAGAAGATGAGTCACCAAAAAGACAATGTCTAAATTCTTCACACTATGATTCTAGATAATAGTTCATTCTTAGTCTGTATAGCCAACTCTATCTAACCTTACAGACTGATAGTGAAATTGTAGATATATATCAAAACTGACTTACTGTTTTTTTCCTTTCTCTTACACATACACATCTTCCAAAAGCAGCAGTTTTCCCAACAAAAAAGGAACAAACAACTTTCAAGAATTTTTTTTCAGTAAAAGAGCTGTGCATATTCATGTTTCTTTAAATATATGTTAATATTGTTAAAATAGTATACTATATTTGTATACATGGATTTGTTACAGGTGAAGTATTTTTCAAAGTTGTGTTGTGTTATTTCCTCTATCTTTTCAATTTTTCATTGTTATATATCAGGGTCCTACCTACACCAATTCTGCACTTTAAAAAAGTTATGGAATCCACTACATCCTAAAATATATTTTGTATTAGGTATGCACTTTTCATATCGGACTCTCCAAATGACATTACTAAATTAGACAATCAAATAAATCTAGAGTTCTGCTTTATACTGACAAAGCAAACAAATAGATCCTAATAATATTTGTGAAGCCAACCCAGTGAAAATTTTCTATTCTTTATGCTAGAATGTAAAATCATGATAACCAAATGTAGAGGTTTTTCTGTAGAATTTAGTATATAATAAAATTTCAAACTCAATATACTGTAGTTATTCTTTATTTGACCAATATCAATGATTAAGTTCCAAATATCAGTAAGCATGCAGAGACTTCTACTTTTATCTTTGCATGCAAAGACATTTCTAGGAGAAAGGGGAAATTAATTACATCAGTTATTGGCAAAAAAGGCACATTTGAGCTGCAATAAATCTGTGATAATGCTAGATGCCATCATTCCATGAAACCACAAATTATGCTCCTCCTTCTCTTCCTCTTCTTCTTCTTTATCTTCATCTTCCTAGTATTACACCCATAGGTTCAGGGATTGCTTTTTTTATTATACCCCAAGATTATCTACATTAATTTTTTAAACAGACTAAACTCTAAAAAAGAATATTGAAATAGTGTGAGATTTGATGATCCAATGAAATTTCAGATATTTATTGCCTAAAGCAATGGCACTTAGGGACTATCTTGTCACTATGTTAAATTATGCTGTGTATCTGAACATGGATTCAATTCTTGTATCGAACTAATGAAACCCTTAAATCATCTCAATAGAGGCGAGCATGTGATTGTCTTCTTATTTTATTTTATTTCTAAAAATCTATTACTGACCATACATATATAAAGAGGATTTTTAGTTAAACATATATCCATTCTGTGCATATAATAATTTGTAATGAAATAAATAATAGTTTTAATATGACAATATGACAGAAAATGAAGCTTGGGGAACTGAGAAAGGGGAATCTAAGAGTTCTAGTTTTCAACTCAGTCACATTTGTAAAGGTTGTGTTATAGTTTTTAATGATTAAAAATTTGTGGAGAATACTTGATGTTATATTAACGTTGATGAAGCACTTGCTTGCTAGATTTTGCATGCCGTTGCCATAGTAACTGCACTATAGAGTGACCCAAATTAATTTTCTACCAGCCAAACTTAGCGCCTTGACAATTTCTCATCTAGTTTTTGGATAAGGAAGCTAGAGTTTATAGATTTACAACAATAAAGAAGAAATAATAAATATGCATAGACTCATTTTGATTAAGAGAATATTTTTTCTTTAAATAAAAGATTCAGTGCCTCTTTACCTTGACAAATGTTTATTTTTCCCCCTTCTTGACTGTACACTAATAGGCAGGTCCATTCTTTTCAAGTGTATGTAAGCACACAATTGATACTACATGTCATTAAATCATACAGTGCATCCTTTTTCATGGAAGCAATTTAGTGAATAATTAGGAAATAAAAAATTTGTATTTTCATATCTGCCCTAATACCTAGATAATTATAAGAGAAAACACAAGGTAGTCATGTGAACATTGAGCTTTCATCAACTCCGTAATTTCTAGAGAATACTGACCTGTGGCTTTGTGAATGAACAATTCTTTATGATATTTAAAATATGGTTGAAGTTTTTATAGCAATCAGTTAAGCAGTTACATTTAATCAAGAAAAATATTTTTGAAAGAATCTTTTTTTCAATCTATATAGTTTTCAGTTTATTTTTATTTTATTTTTGATTACTAGAAGTCTCAAGGCAACTTACTGCATTAAATAAAAGCATGAAAAACATGATTGATAAAGTTTCTCCCAATTTAGACTGAAAGTTTATTTAGGAAGAATTGGACATTTTTTCTTTAACTAAGGCCGAGTCAGTAACTCTACAATCTAATGTTGCTATCCAAATTAAAAGAGATTCTAGTGAGTTATTTTTTTCTGCGCTGGAAGAACAAATATGATGTAAACATACATATCAACAGTAATACCTATGTGGACAATCAAAAATGTTGCATTAAAGACAAGTGGAAAATTAGTTTATAAACTTCCCAAGGTATTAGTATTTGTTCTACTCTGCAGAAAACATTCTATAGGAAAAAAATTGGCAAAGACCTTGTGGATATCAAATAAAATGCAGATAGCATAAGTGTGCAAAGGAAGTTCTCAGTAGTGGTTTTAATTTGCAAGAAAGTGTTGTGTTCCCTTGGAATAAGATATTATCTAATATACTATGTATGTATCTATCTATCTATGTATGTATGTGTATGTGTATATATGTGTGTATACACACACATACACACACACACACACACACACATATGTAGATATACAGGTGAAACTCGAAAAGTTAGAATATTGTGCAAAAGTTCATTTATTTCAGTAATTCAACTTAAAAGGTGAAACTAATATATGAGATAGACTCATTACATGCAAAGCAAGATAGTTCAAGCTGTGATGTGTCATAATTGAGATGATTATAGCTTACAGCTCATGAAAACCCCAAATCCACAATCTCAGAAAATTAGATTATTGTGAAAAGGTTCAATATTCTAGGCTCAAGTGTCCCATTCTAATCAGCTAATTAAGCCATAACACCTGCAAACGGTTCCTAGGCCTTTAAATGGTCTCTCAGTCTGGTTCAGTAGGAATCACAATCATGGGAAAGACTGCTGACCTGACAGTTGTGCAGAAAACTATCATTGACACCCTCCATAAGGAGGGAAAGCCTCAAAAGGTAATTGCAAAAGAAGTTGGATGTTCCCAAAGTGCTGTATCAAAGCACATTAATAGAAAGTTGTGTGGAAGGGAAAAGTGTGGAAGAAAAAGGTGCACAAGCAGCAGGGATGACCGCAGCCTGGAGAGGATTGTCAGGAAAAGGCCATTCAAAAGTGTTGGGGACTTTCACAAGGAATGGACTGAGGCTGGAGTCAGTGCATCAAGAGCCACCACACAAAGACGGATCCTGGACATGGGCTTCAAATATCGTATTCCTCTTGTCAAGCCGCTCCTGAACAACAAACAACATCAGAAGCGTCTTACCTGGGGCTAAAGAAAAACTGAACTGGTCTGTTGCTCAGTGGTCCAAAGTCCTCTTTTCTGATGAGAGCAACTTTTGTATCTCATTTGGAAACCAAGGACCCAGAGTCTGGAGGAAGAATGGAGAGGCACGCACTGCAAGATGCTTGAAGTCCAGTGTGAAGTTTCCACAGTCTGTGTTGATTTGGGGAGCCATGTCATCTGCTGGTGTGGTCCACTGTGCTTCATTAAGTCCAGGGTCAACGCAGCCATCTACCAGGAGATTTTGGAGCACTTCAAGCTTTCTTCAGCAGATGAGCTTTATGGGGATGCTGACTTCATTTTCCAGCAGGACTTGGCACCTGCCCACACTGCCAAAAGCACCAAAACCTGGTTCAATGACCGTGGGATTACTGTACTTGATTGGCCAGAAAACGCGCCTGACCTGAACCCCATAGAAAATCTATGGGTCGTTGCCAAGAGAAAGATGAGAGACATGAGACCGAACAATGCAGAAGAGCTGAAGGCCACTATTGAAGCATCCTTGTCTTCCATAACATCTCAGCAGTGCCACAGGCTGATAGCTTCCATGCCACGCCGCATTGAGGCAGTAATTGCTGCAAAAGGGGCCCAAGCCAAGTACTGAGTACATATGCATGGTTATACTTTTCAGATTATTCTATGTACAATCCTTGTTTTATTGATTGCATGTAATATTCTAATTTTCTGAGCTGTAAGCCATCATCATCACAATTATGACAAATCACGGCTTGAACTATCTTGCTTTGCATGTAATGAGTCTATCTCATGTATTAGTTTCACCTTTTAAGTTGCATTACTGAAATAAACGTTTGCACAATATTCTAATTTTTCAAGTTTCACCTGTATATACACATACATACTGTACATAGATACACATATACATATACATACACGTACATTTTTATCTATAAAGGCTACTACTTCTATTAATTGTATTTGAGCTATGGTACCTGCTATTTCTGTGTCAATCAAGTATATTATAGAATAAGATTCTAGAGCAAATTGTAAAGTATATAATTCAATAGATATTCTAGTTTGACCTCGTGCCATTGACAAAACTTGCTCAAACACTTCTTCATCCTTCTAATGGTAGCCAGAATCCAGTCCATATTGTGCCAACTCCTTTTAATTGAGAACATTTTTTACATAGAAGCCGTATTGAAAAGAATATTTAGTCCCTGCTGGGGCTGTAACTTGTTGTAGTTTATTATATATAAGGACCCAGGTTATTGAGGGCAATATGCTGACTCTGTAAACTGCTTAGAGTGGGCTATAAAGCACTGTGAAGCTGTATATAAGTCTAAGTGCTGATGCTGATACATTGTTTTTTTAAATGGTTGGCATCATAGGATTTGTATCATAGGTTCATAATCTTTGAGATTTTTTAAAAAATGTTTATCTGAGGCTTTATTGTGCTATGTCCTGTCAGAGGCTAAGAGAAAAGTATGGATTGCATTTGACAGGTTTATATGGAGTTATATAAAAAGCATGAATTGAACTTTTGCAAAAAGGTATAAAGCAATTAAAAAATTTAATGAATTGCTTCCTTCTTTTTTGGCATGAACAAATGTCTTTATATTCCATAGCAGTTCCAGAAAACCTCATAAACAGATTGTTGACATTGAAATGTTAATAATGTCAGAAGAAGACAGATAACTAAGTGAGAAGGAACTCTCAAGTATGACCTTTTCAAAAGCTTGTTATGAATGGAGTGGTGCATTTACTTTTCATTATGTCCTTCACAAAAATTTATACAAAGACTTTCAAAGACTTTCAATTGTGATTTAAATATATTTTAAAATGTGCAACAGTGTGAGCTATTTTCTATATAACATATTTTGAGGAGCAAGAATAATGCTTGTTATTTTCCACTATTAATATATTTGACTCAAAACTAGTTATTTGACAATTATGTGGATCCATTTCTGAAAACCTGTAGACCCAACCTTGCTAAGAATATATTATAGCATATTATCTCTTAAAAATGTTGAAAAGACCCACTGTAGCCTAGCATGTCAAGTTTGTAACTTTTAGAAGACATCCTAAAGTACTAGTACAATAGAGTATAGGTCCATATTAGATATTATTTCATGTACATATAATTAAAATTAAACAATCACAACACAATAGAAAGTGTCCTTATATCAAGCAAAGCTACCTGGGAAGATTTCCTTCCTCCCTCCCTCCCTCCCTCCCTCCCACCTGACCTGCAAATCTCCCATTCTCTCCCTTCTTTGGAGAGATTAGTCTTTTCTTTTTATGATGGTCTTCATCTCCACTGGAGATATCTTCAATCAGCCATGACTCATCCAGAAGTCCTAATAACTTTTAAACTAATGAAGGTTATTTCAGATTCTTGTTGCACTGAAAGAAAATCTCTGTTGGATAAGATCAGTGACTCATCTGGTAGCACTTTCTTTTTCCAGGGGAACAGAAATTCAGAACTTTTCTTGATTGCCCGTCCAGGGGTGGGATTCTACCGATTTGCCCGGTTCTGTAGAACTGGTTGTTACCATTCCCAGTAGTTCAGAGAACCAGTAAATCAGGCCTCTGGCTGGCCCTGCCCCTCTCTGCCCACTTCTCCATCCACTTCTCCGTCCACTTCTTCACTGCCTGCCTGTCAGTCTTTATCATGCATGCACAACATTGCACATATGCTCAACATTGCTTCCTGCTCTTGCCACCTGCCAGGTCAGCCATTGCTGCCTGCCTTCCACTGCGGCCCTGCCTTTACTGATCGCCCTGGGTGAGTGAGGCTCTGTAAGACCCGGTCGCCTCCCCCCACTTACCTTTTGCTGCTGCCACCAGTTGCCTTCCCCCTCCCACTTGCCTTTTGCTGCTTCCGCCGGTTGCCTTTCCCCCACCACTTGCCTTCCATCGAGGAAAACGTGGAGAGGCTTGTATAGGATCCAGCCCAGTCAGCAGCTGCTTCTCTCACCTGCTGCTGCATAGTGGAAAGCTTCCAAGTCCACCCCCTCCCATTAGAAATGGATCCTGGGCAAGCAGAGAAGCAAGCCAGGTTGAATCCTGTTTCTCTCTGCTTGCCCGTATCTATTGGGAGGGGATTCGGAAGCTTTCTGCTGTTTTGGAAAACTTTTGTTCTCCCCAAAACAGCAGCAGGTGATAGAATAGAAGCACCCACTAATCTGGCTCGAGCCTCTACAAGCGTCCACGTGGTCCTTCCTGCTGCTGTTGATGGGAGGAAAGAGTTTCTCAGTACAGCACAAAGCTTCCAGGTCCATCCCCATCCCATTAGAAATGGATCCTGGGCAAGCAGAGAAGTAAGCCAGGTTGAATCCTGCTTCTGTCTGCTTGCCCATGAGCCATATCTGATGGGGGGGATTCAGAAGCTTTCCACTGTTTTGGGAAACTTTTGCTGTCCCAAAGACAGCAGCAAGAAAAGAACACATGGAGAGGCTCGTGTCAGCAAGGCGCCCCTTGATCGAGTCTGGGACAGCTGACGGCGGCTGGGGGGAGCAGAGCCTGGAAGCCCCAATGCACCATGTGTGCGGCTGCATGGATGGTGAGGGGGACTGACATGGACTGGTCCCGGAAGCCCCAAAGCTGCCGGAATTGCCATTGCCACCTTGCTGCTGCTGCATCCCCCACCCCCTGCAGGTATGGTGAGCATGATCCTTGGAACTGGTGACCGACCGCCTCAACTGCTGCTTCCACTGAATTTTCTGTGCCAAGAGTGGAGAAGAGAGAGAGAGACAGAGAGACAGAGAGAGAGAGAGAGTCAGAAACAGAGAATGGGGGAAAGAGAGGGGAAGACAGGAAGAGGAGCAGAGAGAGAGAGACAGACACAGAAATGGGAGAGGGAGAGCCATAGAGAGACACAGAGATGGGGGAGGGAGAGCCATAGAGAGACACAGAGAGAGGGGGGGAAGAGAGAGAGAGAAAAAAGAGGGAAAAAGAGAGAAAAAGAGATAATGAGGGAGTGGAAGAAAAGGAAAAAGAGAAAGAGGGGGAGAGGGGGAAAGAGAGAGAGAGGGGAGAGAGAGGAAAGAGAGAAAAAGAGGGGGAAAGAGGGATTGAAGGAAAGAGAGAAGGGAAAGAGAGAAAGTGAGAGAAAGAGGAGAAGAGAGAAAGAGAGGGGGAAGAGAGAGAGAGGAAAAGAGGAAAAGAGAGAGAGGAAAAGAGGAAGGAAGAGAAAGAGGGAGAGAGAGAAAGAGGGGAAAGTGAGAGGGAGAGAAAAAGGGAGAGAGGAAGAGAGAAGAGAGGAGGAGAGAGAGTGTGAGAGAAAGACGGAAAGAGAAAGAGAAAGAAAAAGTAAAAGAAAGAAAGAGAGGGAGAGAGGAGAAAGTGAATGAGATATATGGACGGATAGATAAATACATGGAAGGAGGAGGGAGGGAGAGAGGAAGGAAGGACGCAAACCCTGTGTTCAGAAGACTTTTTGAAGCAGCACAACAATCAAGGGCTTGCCTGGAAGGGATCTCGGGGTCATTTTCTAATCCAATTCGCTGCTCCAGCAGGGTTAGAAGGGTGTTTGTGTGTGTGTGTGTGTGTGTGTGTGTGTGTGTGTGTGTGTGTGTGTGTGTGTAGAATTATAGTTCAGAGAACCGATAAATCGGGCCTCTGGCTGGCCCTGCCCCTCTCCACCCGCTTCTCCACTCCCTGCCCAGTCAGTCCATCTCGCATATGCACAACATTGTGCACATGAGTGACATGCCTGCAGCCTGCTTTTGCCCACCCACCAGGGCAGCCATTTCTGCCTGCCATTCACTGTGGCAGAGAGAAAAGTTTGCAAGTGCCTGGCCCCTCCCTTCGGGAAACTATTCCTGTCTGCTCACAGGTAAGCCTGCAAGTCATGCTAGCCCCTCTCCCACTGTCCCCAGGTCTCACCCAGCCCCCTCTGCAGGCCTCCCCATAGCTTCCTGGACCTCGTCCTGGACCTGGACCTCACTGTAGCTCCCCAGGCCTCACGGCCCTGCCCTTCGCGGCCCTTCCCATAGCTTGCCAGGCCTCACCCTGCTCTTCCTGGGCCTCCCCATAGCTCCCTGGGCCTCCCTGTACCTGCCCAGGCCTTGACCTACCCTTTCTGGGACTCTCCATAGCTCCCTGGGCTTCCCCATAGCTCCCCAGGCCTCGGCCTGCCCTCTACGTGCCTCCCCATAACTCGCCGGACCTCGCTCTGCTCTCTGTGGGTGTCCTTGTAGCTGCCCTGTAGCTCACCGGACCTTGCCCTTCTTTCCGTGGGTGTCATAGCTGCCCGGGCCTCGCCCTGCCCTCCCTGTAGCTCCCTAGATCTCTCCCTGCCCTCTGCAGGCCTCCCTGTAGCTTGCCGGGCCACCCCCGGCCCTTTCCGAGGCTCCCCGGCCCTTGGAAACTGGCAAAGAACATAGAAAACCTCAGTCACAAGACTGTGTGGGATGTTGTAACTGGTCATAAGTGTGTGTGTGTGTGTGTGTCTGTGTGTGCATCACTGTCAAAACACCAAAAACAGATCAAGTAGCTCTGGGGAGGTCAGTCGTAAATTAGAACACTTGCTAAGCAACTGGCCATTAAGTGAGGACCACTTATATTTGGTTTGCCAGTCACCTGGCCACACCTACCCAATCACATGACCACCTGGCCACACCCAGTCAGCAAGCTACACCCACCCAGTCACATGATCACCAAGCCACACTCACAGAACTGGTTGTTAAGAAATTTGAATCCCACCCCTGTGCCCGCCCCACAACCAGTATAGCAGTATTTATGTCAAGGTCACATGAAGTGTTAATACCACTTTATAATGCCTTAGTAAGGCCACACGTGGAAATACTGCATCCAGTTTTGGTTGTCACAATGTAAGAAAGATGTTGAGACTCTAGAAGGAATGCAGAGAAAAGCAACACAGATGATTAGGGGACTGTGATAACCCAGGGTGGGATACAAAACAGTCACAGAAAACAGGTGAAGCTCCTTTTATTCCTTCAGTTTGCTTCCAAGCTCCAAATATCTTTGACAGAAGACAAAAAAACTCCCACACAGTTACACAAAGAAGGAAAAAAGCAACACAAACCAGGCAAGATAAGGGCTAGAGGATGTCCACAGATAACACACACTGGGAAGGATGCCAAACTCAGAGAGGAACTATAAACTAGAGATATTTACACAATTTGTTTCCAGCGTTTGCCAATACTCAGGCCCAAACTCTTATTCAGTTGTCACACCTTCAGCCCATGAAGAGGATCAAGGCCCTCTCCTCCTGAGGAGACCACGTCTCTCCCTTATCCTCTCCTCCCTGCATGCCCTAGAATGGATAGGGGATGGGCCTGGGTTCTCCTCTGACTGCTCAGCCGGCCTTTGCCATTCCCCAGCCTCCTCCACAGCCTCTGGAGCCACACTTCCACTCCCTGTCAGCTATTCCTCCTCTCCCTCAGAGTCAGTCTCCCACCAGGGGCATGACAGGGACTGGAGGCTAAGACATATAAAGAATGGTTGCAGGAACTGGGTATTTCTAGTCTGATGAAAAGAAGGACTAGGAGTGTCATAATAGCAGTGCTACAATATCTCAGAGGCTGCCACAAAGAAGAGGGAGTCAAGCTATTCTCCAAAGCACCTGAGGACAGGATAAGAAGCAATGGGTGGAAAACTAATCAAGGAGAGAAGCAACTTAGAACTAAGGAGAAATTTCCTGACAATTAGAACAATTAATCAGTGGGACAGCTTGCCTCCAGAGGTTGTGAATGCTCCAACACTGGAAGTTTTTTAAAAAGAGATTGGATAACCATTTGTCTGAAATGGTGCCTAAGTAGGGTGTTGGACTAGAAGACCTCCAAGGTCCTTCCAACTCTGTTATTCTAATTCTTTTTCTAATGTGTTTCTATTACAAAGACATCTGCCCTCTAGACATATTAGGCTTTGAACATGCTAGCTAAGAATGGTGGAATATAAAGTTCAAAATATCTTAAAGAAACTGGATTGGAAAAGTCTCTGATATATTATTATAGTTGTCATAGATTCTGGGATAACACAATCAGGCAGAACACAGAAAAAATTCTGGGATAACACAGTCAGGCAGAACAGAGATTTTTTTCTTTCTTTCTTTTGTATTATTAGACAAGGCAAAGGAAGTTTTTTAATATATTTTTCAGTTGTCTTTTCTGTTTTAATTCCTGAAATAACTTCCCTTCTTATTTAACCAATTACTTTTCGCTTTCATATTTCCCCCCCAACTTTCCCCCAAAGAATTGTTAAACAAATATCCATTAACTTAATTAACAATTAAATTAAATTAACAATGTCCTACCTGTCAATGAATACTTCAGCTTCAATCATAACAATACAAGAGCACACAACAGATACAAACTCAAGGTAAACTGCACCAAACTTGATTGCAGGAAATACGACTTCCGCAACAGAGTGGTCAATGTCTGGAATACTCTACCTGACTCTGTGGTTTCTTCCCCAAACCCCAAAAACTTTAATCTTAGACTGTCTACTATTGACCTCACTACTTTCCTAAGATTCTGGGATAACACAATCAGGCACTGCACAGTCCAGAACAGAGATTTTTTTTCTTTCTTTCTTTTGTATTATTATTTTTTAATATATTTTTCAGTTGTCTTTTCTGTTTAATTCCTGAAATAACTATTTAAAATTACTTTTCGCTTTCATATTTCCCCCCCAACTTTCCCCCAAAGAATTGTTAAACAAATATCCATTAACTTAATTATTAAATTAAATTAACAAGTCCTACCTGTCAATGAATACTTCAGCTTTAATCTTAGACTGTCTACTATTGACCTCACTACTTTCCTAAGAGGTCTGTAGGGGGCGTGCATAAGCGCACCAACATGCCTACCATCCTTGTCCTATTGTTTCTTTCTATTTTTCTTATATGTATCCATTTCTTGTATTCATAACTATGTTTATTCTTATACCTGTTATAATCGCTTGATAAAATAAAATAAATAAAAAATAAAATATCTGCTACTTTCTATGTAGTTTAGTGTGGGATATTCCCTAGCAAAGTTTATTTTACCTACATTTATTTATTTATTTATTTATTTATTTAATTAAACTTTTATACCGCTCCCTCTCCCAAAAGGACTCGGGGCGGTGTACAGCCTACTAAACACATAATAAATACTCAATAAATACAATTAAAATAAATTAAACCAAATTGATCCGGCTGTCTAACCAAAATAGAGTTAAAAATTTAAAAACTAATAAACCCCGATTAAAATTAAGTTAAAAACTAAAATACAGTTAATGGGCCAGGCCAGCCTGTTGAAAAAATAGGGTTTTCACTGCGCGCCGGAAGGTCAGAATATCCGTCATAGCCCGTATCTCCGGGGGGAGATCATTCCAAAGGGAGGGGGCTCCCACAGAGAAAGCCCGAACCCTCGGGGCCGTCAACCGACAACGGCCGGGCGGCGGTACCCCGAGGAGGGCAACCCTGTGGGAGCGTACTGGGCGGCGGGAGGTTGATGATGGCAGCAGGCGGTCCTGTATTTACATTATTATCACCACTGCAAGTGGCTTCTACCACCACTAAACAATTGGTATTATAATTGTGACATTTTCTCTCTATTGTCCTGTAAGTAGGACTTGTTCTTTTAAAACCCTCTTTAAAATTCCTTTCCCATCTCCCAGGTGCCTATTACTATTGTCACTATCTTGATTTTTTTCTCTCCACATTCTATTTCTATTTGTAGGTTTTTGTATTTTGAGATTTTGTCTAGTGTTTTCTCTATCTCCAGGTACTGCAATATCTGCCATCCAGCATTTACATTCTGTTGCTATTTTCTCAATTCTGGCTTTGTGTACATTTGCCTTTAAGGCTTGGTCCTGTACAGCTGGAATTAGCCCCTCTTATTGTGTCTTTAATTTTTTTTCTCTTAGCTTTGCCAGGTCTTGTTATCAGCTTGTCCTGCTATTTTTATGTATTGGCCATATAATTTTGCCTTGCCATGTCCCTTTTGTATTCTTTATTTGGTCTTGCTTGTATTCAGTAAATCTTAACGGTATATTAGTGCATGTTGTTCACTGTCCTTCGGGTATTCCTCTAATGCTCTTTTTTCTTCTTCAACTTTATGGTGTACTTGTAGCCTGCCATACCCACCTATTTTTCTTGGTAAATAAATATCAACATCACTACCTATTATCATCAAACTTTTTTTTCCTTGGGCAATTCAAGACAGAAAACTTATCAAATACTTCCACCTCCTATTTTCCCTACAACAATAACCGGCTTGAGAGAAGCGGGGAGGGAGGGAGGGAGGGAGAGCGGGAGAGGGGGTAGAATCCAGCCAGGTTTCACTTCTAAGGCAGACCTAAGTCTCACAATCTCCTACATTCAAAAACTTTAACCACTTCCAGGATATCCCCAAATTATTCATTTGTTTAAGAAACCCTGCTCCAGAAGTACATCTTCACAAACAAGCTCCTTCTGATACATACAGAGAGCATTTGCACCAAGACAAATTCCTTGTGTGTCCAATCACACTTGGCCAATAAAAGAATTCTATTCTATTTTATTCAGTTTGCTGTTGTTTGGATATGAATAGCAGCATATAGATCTAACACATAATTTTTACATTAGAGAAGCTAATGTGCATAGAAAAGGATAAGGATGTGATATATATAGTAATTTTGACATACAGGTCAAAATACATTAAAAAAAAACTGACTGGAAATATTCATGCCATTACCAGAATGACACAGTTAACTTTGTCTCCATGTTCTCTAAATTACTAAAATGTTTTATGTGAGAGATTGGTATGGCTATGATGGATTGCAGATGTGAATTTCTATTAATCACTTTTAATAATTTCTTTTTATTAACCACTATGAAAAACTTTCTCACTGTTTCAATTCTGCAAAAGCAGTTTGAAAATTATTGTGATAATTCTGTTAACTTTATGAGCCCTAGAACAAAGAATCACTATGCAATTCTAATGAAGGATCTGGAGTAAAAAAACATTTGCTTACACAAAATGAAGACAAAATAAATTACTCCCAACCCTCCCACATCCATGTCCTTATTTCATATTGTGTTACATTTCTCTGATTGTTTCTTACACAGATATACAAATACACACAAATAAAATGTAGCTTTCTTTCAAAGATTGCTGGGGGGAGGCATGTTGAAGCTCAAGGCCTGAGAGGAAGGATAAGACAAATACTCCATAATCTCAACAAAGCCGCTGAATTCCAAATAGTTATCTTACAATTTCAAGTACCCTGCAAGTGAGCTAGAAATAAATTGACCAAACTCTCAAAGGCAGTCAGAGTTGTAGGACCTAAGAGGTGTGGATATTTCAAATTGGCATAGACTTCTTATGTGAAAGTGTCCATAAAGTGTTGTCCCCAGTGGTGAGATTCAAAAAAATTTTACTATTGGTTCTGTGGGCATGATTTGGTGGGCATGGCATGGCTTGGTGGGCATGGCATGGCTTGGTGGGTGTGGCAGGGGAAGGATATTGTAAAATCCCCATTCCCTCCCCACCCCACTAACCTGCTTTCCAGCTCTGTTCTCCCATGCAGGGCAACCAAAGAAGCCCCAGCCAATCAGTTGGGACTCGGGAGGCAGAGAATAGAGGGGGGCAGGGCCAGTCAGAAGTGGTATTTGCCAGTTCTCTGAACTACTCAAACTTTCTGCTACCGGTTCTCCAGAACTGGTCATAACCTGCTAAATACCTCTGGTTGTCCCCCCCCCCCCCCCACCTCCCAGCACACAAGTGAGAAAATATATATGAAAAGGATAATATTTTTGCTATACTGTTTCAGGAAATTCAGCTACTAAATATCATTGCATCTAGTATTCAGTGAGAACATGCCTTTGTTAATTTCGATTTAATACAACTTCCTTAGAACATATCTTTCTCTATTTTTGTTCTATCCTTGCACTGTCACAAGAAAATTCTCTATAGCTATTTTAAATTCTTAGGTTGCAACAGTCCTTTAGAAACTGAAAACATAGCTTCGTATGAATATAAAGAGATGGAAGTTTACTGGGAAAAGATATGAAGTACATTTAATCTTGCAGATGAAAACCATCACTAGTTGATGAAAAGCTCTATTTTTTGTAATCTTCAATACAGTCTTATTTGTATGGAATGAGAACTGTGATAATAACAGAGTAAACTGGCCCATATTCCCAATTTTAGTTTTGAAAAACTAGTGCACAATATGGAATAAAGCTCTCTGGCTTCTAGAATCATAGAGTTGGAAGAAGTCATTTAAATCTTGATCAGTGTTCGTTTTTAGACAGGCAGTGTTTTAGTCACAAACTAATTTTTATTCCAAAATAAAAGAACAAAGAATTCTGCAGGTCATTGGAGAGTTAACCTCTATCCAGTGATAACATTTATGCTCAATTTTGTTTTGTTATTTTATTTTAATGTCCAAAAGTTGCATTTCCTTAGTAGTATTTTTAGTATCTTTTTAATATATATTTTTAATGTAAAGATCACATCCCCTTAGTAATTTATTAAAAAACATCATTCTGTGTGGATTGAAGCAAAATGTGATTGGGATGCAAAGATCAATGAAAATAGCAAGTAGATGCAGAATCTTTGTAACCCAAAATATTTAAAAAAAATCATACACACTAAATTCTGTTTTAGTGTTTTATCTGAAATTTAAAATAATAAGAATGCTTTTCTATTGGGGAAATCCCAGTCTCTTGAAAAATAAATATAATTATATGTATAGTCCAGGGGCATTGCATTTTATCAGCATGCGAATTGAATCCTCAACATATTTGCAATATAGCCCAGAACACGCTTAATTATCCATATAGAATCCTAAAGTGGATTATTTTCAGCAGTGCTATATTGCTCCAAATATTTCCCACATGTAAATATTTTTAAAGTAGGTTAACAAGAACTTTTTTATTACTATGGAAGTAGGCCACAGATACGATCATTGCAGTAATCTTGTGTTTATTGGTCATGAAGTCATTTGTCCTGGCAAGTAACAAAAATCTAAATTCCAATTCTCTGTACATACAACAACAGTGGAAAAGTGACAATAAGCAACGCTGGAATAATATGAAGTGACCAAGTTCCTGTTGTAGTAAGTTGGGATAGATTCTAGACAGTAGAGAAGATGCTATTTAGGTATGACAAATCACTTAACATGCACATTTGTTTAATAATTTGGTGGGAAGAGAAGTTTTGTTAGTTATGTTGTTTCATTTAGTGACTGTTGCAACATGCGACTGTAATGGTCAGGCTCCATTATGGACATATTTCAAGGACTGTAACAAACGTTTTTAACCAAGCTTGCTTTATGTTACATCCTAATTGCATTGATTTAGTCCACAATTCTTCTCATTGTTGTCTTTTAACTGTTTCTTTATTTTTTTTACCTTTTGTCATATAGTTTTTGTTTGTTATGTCTCTATATCATCTCTAAGTAGACATTTATATATGTGCCCAACAGGTGGCATTGATTTTGTTTGGGTATTTCAAATTCTGCTTTTTCCAATCAAATTATTCCATGTGGCATTATTTCTAGATACCCACTCAGCTAGATTCATTTCCTTTTCTCAGTCTTAGATTTATTGATTTTCTCTTAGTGTAAATTGATCTCTGCCTTCCCAGGATCACAAATGAGTTATTACCAATCTCAAAGGGCTCAGAAATGGGGACTGCTAGAAATGAAGTGGGGTGTAGATATTAGTAGTAAGCATAAATGTAATATGATTGCAGATCTTTACAGATTCTGATGCCATTGTGAACATCATAAACTCACTAATCACAAGTAAATAAGACTTGCCCACTCATCTTGTAGAAACCCATGTGAAGATAGAACAATGATGGCAACTTGACTTAGTTTCCTCTTTCCATTTTCCTATTGCTCTATGAATAGATTGGCTTCAAATTAAAAAAAAATTGAGATATCCATTAGTACAATGGAAGCATTATATTTGAATCCTAAGCCTGCAAAGCCATCTTCTCTGCTTGCTGCAACTCAGCAGGATATTCTTCTTGTTTTACTTGTCTTAAATGCTGACTCCTCCCTCCTCTATACTGTGACTATGCTGTATTCCCGAGCCTCTGATTTCAGCAAAAATATTTATGTTCCATATCTGTGATTGAATTGGCCTGCCTAAAGGAGTTTATTAGTGATAATAATAAATGTTATTAGTTTATTAGTGATGATTTACAAAAGGGTCTCATCTATTCATCATCATCAAACGTGCCTAATCCTTTTTTAAAGAAAAAAAAAACCCTGTTCTTTCAGAGTCAAGATAATAGACTTTTGAATTCTGTAATAATTAGAGAGAAAGAGAAATATTTCATCTCAGAGCTCTCAGAATAACTACAAAAGGCACACATTTTCGTCACCAAGTTGGATTTTAGAGAAATCTACAATCTGAATCTTGTGAAGGAGGGACATGGATACTTACAGTAACTGTCTGTTATAGATCATTTAAACACAGGGTCATAAGCTCTCAAGCTCTTGACAGCCAACTTTAACACAAAATAAGATTCTTCCAGAGTTACTTTTAATAAGATTTTAAAAACAGAATGGACTAAAATTACAATTATTACAATAATTTTAGCAAGTATATGACTCTTACTTTACAACCTGATTTATCTCTTACTAATTTCAAGCAGATTCCTCCCCCCCCCCCCCAAATCTTACAAGCCGCCTCTATACGAAGTGGCAGAAGGATCTTCTCTTAAATAGCTTGAGAAGAATATTCAGATGACTCAAATATGAAGCCCAGATTTTAAATATGCCACTGCATGAAGTATGCATTAATTAGAAAATCTATAATATACATGCAATTTATTAATAATATTTTCACAATCTGTTGAATGGGTTTTTAATAACTTTCTTGAATACTTTTTAAATTTACTTTGAAGATCAGAAAGCCCACACTGAACAAATTTAAATGGTACTTGAATGACGGGCAACATAGATAATATGCTAAACTAGAAAAAATATACTTTTTTTGTCTGTACGGGCTACCATATTCCAATAGAAAGACTCCGGATGTACCTTCTAAAATGGAATCTATTCTGTCTTAAGACTCCCCAAACATATATACTTTGCTTCCTGATCTTTGCCAATTTCTATTATAATTTCTATTATTTTTCCTGGATTTATAAAGATGTGATATATTTTACTCTTTAAGTGAGATTTCAAACTTTTATTTTACTCAAACAGACTTTCATTTCTTGGCTGTTCTCTATCACCTGATTCTTCCTTGTTATTCAAACTGGCACTTCTGATTTTACTCAGAAGAAGGCCTTTTATAGTACATGTCAGAATTTGAAGGCAGACTGATCCCTTGTGCATTATTTTCCAGGTATCTTTTACTAAAACACTGGAAGTATTATTTTTTAAAAAATAAAGACCTATTGGCTATAAAGGAGGCCTTAAAACAATGGCTTTATTTCCTGGAACAATAACAAAATATTCTGCTGATGTACTTGCAGACTTCCCATAGGTTTATTTTATACCAGGTCAGATGGGCACAATTCTTTCCTCATTTAAACTTTAAGTATTCCATATCCCTAGCTTGCAGAATAAACAGGCTGATGCCTTATCTAACAAACCAAGCCATTGTATGTCCTACAGTACCCTTCACTGCTCCATCCTCTCCTTCATTTCTTTTACCTTTTGTGAGCTAGAACGTATGTTGGCTTTCCTGCATTTGTTTCACATGTTGTCAGAACACATTCCAAAGCAAATAGCTCATGAACTGGAATAATGTATATGACATTGCGTGTCTGAAGTGCTAAAAGCAGTCTTCTTTAATTGCTCACTCAGAGCACACTTTCTTGCTAAAGAGGTGCTAAAAGTGCTTGCAAGGCTTTCTCTTTCAGGGTCCATGTCACCAGTTTTGTTTTGCCAAAGAAGTCAATGCTTACTTGCAAATTTAATGTTACCTCATGCCCCATGCACCCGTTGTCAGTTGTAAGTATATAGTACATATGTATAATGTACAATTGGTTAACTGTATAATTTCTTTTCCATAAGTGTCTGCAGTTATGTAACCAAACAGCTCTCCCTATTTACTTTGGCATAAGAATTTGCCTGCTATATTGTTATAATTAGACTATTTCTGCAAAATGTGTGAGAGGTCCATAAGGCAGCTATTAAGCTGGTTTGATTAGAAGGTGGTTGTTAGAACCTTACTGTAAGTTTTCATTTTATTTTTAGGGTAAGCATAGGTAGGGACTCACTAACTTCACATTAGACAATCAAAATCTACTGTCCTTACTATCTGTTTCTTGGGAGGTACCAAAATCTTGGAGCCTAAATCTTTGGCTGAAAATATTGAAAATAATTCCACATAACCTAACAAGGGATAATTTTTAATAAGTCATTTTCTGTCACAATTTCATGTTGCTTTTGTGCCAACCAATTTTTCTCGTGCTTCATGTACCAATTTTTGAATTTCATTGATGGCCAGCAAATTGCAATGTTTTTTTTTTTTTTTAATGGCTATTATCTCTTTATGATCAACCTTTGGGCATTGTCTCATAAGTAGAAATAAACTGGGTATGTTTGAGTATTTTCAATGAACTGAATAGACAGAGGGACAACTTCGGTTTCAAAAATTAATAAATGAGCTGTTATAAATCAGATCATTACACTAGTGAAATCCTTTCTGAAAATCAACATATTTCCTCGTAATAATAGAATAGAATTCTTTATTGTCCAAGTATGATTGAACACACAAGGAATTTGTCTTGGTGCATATGCTCTCATGTACATAAAAGAAAAGATACATTCATCTAGAGTCAAAATCATAAGGTACAATACTTAATAATAGTCATAGGATATAATAAGCAATCAAAACATACTAGGAAATAGTCAATAAAAATAGTTGGGATACAAGCAACAAAGTTATAGTCATACAGTCATAAATGGGAAGAGATGGATGAAAGGAAGGATGGGAGGAGTAATAGTAATAACTACACTGATACTCCACTTACAGGATACGAATGTCATAGCAACTCTAGACATATATCAAACTGAAATTGTAGCCCTGAACAATATGCATGAAGTCCAATTCTATGTCTTACAGTAATTTTGTTCAATTGACAATTATTCCTATCACCCCAATCAATTTAATCTTGGATGATGTAGGACTTTTTGACAAGATTTCAGAAGTGGTTTACCATTGCCTATTTCCTAGAGTGGAGAGAAAGTGACTGTCCCAAGTTCACCTGTTTTGTATTCAAATACTCACCCGCGATTGGTTGCTTCTTTCGGTGTATCACTGTCATTGGCTGGTGAGCCGCGAGCAGCCTATATAAGAAAGGCTGCCGTGGCTCCGAAGCTGTTCCATTCCTGAAAGTAAAGAAAGAAAACTAATCAATTGAATGTGTGCGCCTCGTTCTTCCGCCGCCAGAACACTGGCGACGAGGATGGGATCGAGACATTAGAAATTCAATTGAGTGCAGAGCGGCGAAGTTCGAGCAGAAAATGTCTGCAATAACATGCCACCCGAGCAGTTCAACCCCACCAAGGAGGAATGGCAATCATACATGGATCGTTTCCTGACGTTCTTAGAGAGCAGCGACCTAAACGGGGTCTCGGAACATAGGAAAAGAGCTGTTTTCCTGACCCATTGCGGACCCACCGTCTTCCGAATGGCAAAGGCGCTAGCGGCACCCACAGATGTAAAAACATTGACATGGCCAGAATTAGAGAAGATCCTTCGGGCTCATTATGCACCGACCATATCAAGTCTGATCAAGCGGCATGAATTCTACTTAAGAAACCAGAAAGAGGACGAAAGTATTGTAGCAGATTTTGTAGCAGCCTTAAGGGACATCGGTGGAGAGTGTGAATTTTTGAACTTCGATGAAGCTCTAAGAGACCGCGTGGTCCTCGGGTTGAAAGACCTTATGTTACAGAGCCGCTTACTAAACCGTCCGAAAATCACAGTAAAAGAAGCCATAGAGGAAGCCACCGCGGCAGAAGCCACACACAAATCGGCCGCCAAAATGAGGAAGATCAATAAATCAGCAGGTTACATCAGTAAGGAGCCATCCAGACCAGAAGGAGAGAAAGAAAAAACCACAACACATCACGAGGACATCGAGCCGGAGACCAGTAGCGAGGAAGATGACATATGTCACTTAAAGGCGGGGAAAGATAGAAAAGAGCGGGCCGGCACGAAATTTGAATTTGAATGTAACCGTTGCGGGGGAAACCACCCCCGGTCAGAATGTCGTTTCATTGACGCTATTTGCCGGAAATGCGATAGGAAGGGGCATATAGCTAGAGTATGCCGGTTCAGAACCAACTACAGCCTGCGACGGAGATGGAGCCCACCACTGAGAGAAAGAGAGAGAGAGAGAGAGAGAAAGAGAGGAAACCAAACAGTCGTTGGAGCTTGGAAGGAAGACACAAGAGAAACAAAGACACAACCTACAGAAGAGAGGAAACCCACCAAACTATAATCATCGGCCACTCAGACACACGAAATGTAAGAAAAGTTCACATCCAAGTAAAAATTGAAGAGCAGGATTGTGAGATGGAGGTAGATTCGGGATCTTTCCTATCAATGCTCCTGGACAACCATCAAGAAACTGATTCCTGACATTCAGCGAGACGAGCTAGAAACCCAAAGTCTTACTTTCAAAGATTACCAAGGCAACAAGATTCCAGTGGTTGGCATAGGACATTTCCAGATTACATTCAAAGATCATACCGAAATCCTCCCACTCACCATAGTTGACCGAAATAGACCCAGCCTTTTGGGACTTGAATGGTTTGAACCATTGGGGATTGGAATGACGGGCGTTAACCAGATCGCTGAAACAGACTGGGAGGAGGACCTCGTCAGGGAATTCCAAGATCTCTTCAGCGGTGGCCTAGGCAAGTACCGGGGTAACCCGATTTCTTTTAATCTAAACCCAAATGTGTCCCCTATTCGACTTAAAGCGAGGCGTGTGCCTTTTGCATTGAAACCTAAAATTGACAAACAACTGGACAAACTTATCAAACAAGGAGTTCTAGAACCAGTAGATCATGCCAAATGGGAGACCCCTATTGTCACCCCCATTAAAGCAGATGGTTCAGTCCGGATTTGTGGGGACTATAAGGCTACCCTGAACCACGCACTGCAACAAGTGCATACCCCGTTCCAGTTGTTCAGCACTTATTACATTCAATAAAAGGGGGTAAATTTTTTGCTAAACTTGATCTGGCCCAAGCGTATCAACAGTTGCCAGTAGATTCCCAAACGGCCGAAGCCCAAACTATTGTCACGCACCGGGGAGCCTTTAAATGCAACCGACTTCAATTTGGCGTTAGCGTGGCTCCCGGAATTTTTCAATGTTTGATGGAGAGCCTTCTCCACGGAATCAAAGGGGTCATCCCCTACTTTGATGATGTACTAATTGCGGCCAAAATCAGGGCTCAGCTTAAGGACCGCCTGCGACAAGTCCTCACTAAATTTACAGGAGCCGGTCTCAAGGTAAAAAGGGAAAAGTGCACACTAATTATAGACAGGATTGAATTTCTCGGCTATTTAATTGATGGCGATGGTATTCACCCCACTGAAGGGAAAGTCCGCGCAATCCAAGACGCCCCCATTCCTACCAACAAAGGGAGCTACAAGCCTTTTTAGGACTTATTAATTTCTATCATGTGTTTTTGCCGCAGAAAGCTACGGAAGCGGAACCCTTGCATAGGTTGCTTGATAAAGACGTTTCCTGGAAGTGGGGCAGCCGGAAAGACGCGGCATTCCAACAAATCAAGGACCTTATTACATCTACCAAGGTATTAATTCAATACAACGAGATGCTGCCCATAACTTTGACTTGTGATGCTTCCCCATTTGGCATTGGGGTGGTTCTAAGCCACGTCCTACCAGATGGCAGGGAAGCTCCCATAGCCTTTCATTCTAAAACGCTGTCTAAAGCCCAACGCAACTATAGCCAGCTCGATAAAGAAGCTTTGGCCATTATATCGGGCATTAAACGCTTTCATGAATACCTCTACGGTCGACCCTTTTCTGTAATAACCGACCACAAACTGTTATTGGGAATTCTAGCTGGGGACAAGGCAACCCCTACCATTTTGTCACCTCGTATGACCAGATGGTCAGAGTTCCTGGCTGCCTACAACTATACCTTGCTTTATCAACTGGGCCATTCCATCACTCACGCTGATGCTTTGAGCCGCTGTCCATTACCAGATACAGACAATGATCCTTGTCCGAGCATTTCCACCCTACAAATCGAAGCCATGCCTAATTTTCCGATGACAGCTGCAGACATCGCCCGCGAAATGTCCAAGGATTGTCTCCTTAACAGAGTTGCTACCTGGGTTGCGAAGGGTTGGCCGGAATCTGACCTCAAGGACTGCATGAAACTCTTTAAACAAAGGCAAACCGAACTTTCCCTCCTTAAGGGTTGCATACTGTAGGGGGATCGGGTTGTTATACCACCTCGGCTGAGAGATCCAATTTTGGACCTTCTTCATGATGGACATCCGGGAATGGTGAAAATGAAGGCCCTGGCCAGAAGTTACGTTTGGTGGCCAGGATTGGACAAAGATATTGGGAATTGGGTGGCTGGTTGCAAATCCTGCCAAGAGTCCCGACCTGCACCCCCACAGGCACCAGTAGCTGAATGGGAACTGCCCAGGGGCCCCTGGTCAAGGATCCATATTGATTTCGCGGGTCCCATGAGGGGTTACATGTTTTTGATCCTAGTTGACGCTTACTACAACTGGTTGGAAGTAAGCATTATGCACTCTACCTCCTCTGACGCTGTCATTCGACAGCTCCGTAAATTGTTCGTAACGCACGGGTTACCTGATGTTTTGGTCTCTGACAACGGGCCCCAGTTCACCTCCACAACTTTTGAGGGTTACTTAGCTAGCTTGGGAATAAGACATGCCCTAACTGCACCGGCCCACCCAGCGGCGAATGGCCGAGCAAAACGCATGGTTTGATTTACTAAAGAAACCCTTAACAAGTTAGGCCCTGGCCCTATTCAGGAACGCATCGATAAACTTTTATCAATCCAGCATACAACGCCTAGCACAACCACGAATAAAACCCCGGCTGAGTTGCTGATGGGTAGAAAATTACGATCCCCTTTGGACCGTTTACACCCTAACTATTCCACAGAAAAACCGATAGACTCATCTAGCAAACTCCACATGTTTAAAGTAGGGGATCTGGTATATGCCAAGAATCTAGTGGGAGACCCCTTATGGGTTCCAGCCACTATTACCCAAGTCACCGGGCCACGATCCTACTGCCTAACTACCTCTGACAACAGGGACTGGAAGAGGCATATTGACCAGTTATGTTCCCGCACCCTTGCACGGGCATATGACAAGCCAAGGGGGGAAGGGGATTACCCAATTACACAAGAAGGGGGAGACCCTTCAAACACATACCACCCCAGATAAGCAACGACAACCTAACACTATCACAAACACCCCTATCGCTAGCTCCGGTCGAAGTTCGCAACTACGCACCTGAGGCCAAAGGAATCAACATCAACGTGGACCAGGCAGGAGATGAGCATCTGACGGGAAGAGTCCTGGAAGAGAGCGGCCTAGCCGTCTCAACTAACAGGGCAAGGCCCGTCAGGAACGGCATGGCCGGCTCTACCTTCCAGACGGTTCCGCGAGAAGGGACGGAGAAGTCAACAGGTCCGTCCGCACCGGCCGCTGGCGAAGGGGTGAATGACTTGCGCAGGTCCAGTCGGACCCACATAAGTCCCCGCCTACTTACGTGATTACGTAACCTAGGTGGAGCTCCTGATTGGTCCGACTGGACCAAGAGGGGAGGGATGTTTTGATTCAAATACTCACCCGCGATTGGTTGCTCCTTTCGGCGGGAAGTTTGTATCACTGTCATTGGCTGGTGAGCCGCGAGCAGCCTATATAAGAAAGGCTGCCGCGGCTCTGAAGCCGTTCCATTCCTGAAAGTAAAGAAAGAAAACTAATCAATTGAATGTGTGCGCCTCGTTCTTCCGCCGCCAGAACATCACCCATCTGACTTTGTCCCTAATTTGGGACTAGAACTCATGTTTTCCTGGTTTCTAGCCTGGTGCCTTAACTACTACACCAAACTGGCTTTCTGAATCTAGTTTTAATGTTAATAATTGTTTACTAATTCTGAGTAAATTTTATTACACTGATTTGTAATTATTGAACAGTTGATAATTTTTTGCAAATTATTTTTAAAAGATCAAATAAAATCTATAGTTACATTTTTCTAAAATATGTTCTATTTTTCTCTACTATGAAATTAATGTAATTGGCCTTAATTCACCGTTACGATGCAGTTATCGAAAATATGCTTTATAAAGCACAATTAAATATATAATAGATTTCCCAAATACAGAAATTTTGTTCTATACAACCTTTCTGGATATATTTAAAACTATTAAATCAAAAGCAATGGTGAGGGAGGAAGGGAGGGAGGGAGGGGGAGAAAGAGAGAGAGAGATCATTTCATCTCATGGTGAAATCTATAACATAATTTAACATTCTGAACATTCTTAATTCTGGGCTACACAAAAACCTCTAAGAGAACTGAAATTCAATTTACAGTGCTTCTGAAATTCTGAGTTGGGGAAATTCATATTTTGAACACCATAGTTATTTTTTGCCAGCATAATTTACGTAAAATATATTACGTGTTCCAAAAACTTAGAAGAAAGCATTGGAATATATGTAAAAGTTTTGTATATAAAGACACCTAATGGTATGAAGACAGGATGAAAAAAAGAGGAGTCTGGACATAATGATAAATTTCTTAAGATTGGGAAAAATAGTTTGGTGTAAAAGGGGCAGATGGACCTTAGGTTTTTGTTTTTCTTTATTTTATTTTGAATTTTGTTCAAACCACAAATTTTATTATTCAAATAAAAATGCAAAATACTAGTACATCCCTTGGAGTATAACCAAGACTTTTTTATAGAGTTTGCTTGGGACTCCAAAATGAAAGGGAAGGTTGACAAGACTTTATTGAAGGATTAGTGGGCTCTGTTCAACATGGTAAATCAGATGTAAATGAAATTACAGTCATATTGTATCTTATTAAAATTCATCTATTTTGCATTTTGGTGTAAGCCCTATAGAACCTCTAAGCAGAGAATTATTTTTCACAGTAGTGTTTAAAATTGAAGTAATTGTTACATGAGGTAATTTGCTTCTTATTACTGTATGCAGTTATCTCATTACTATATGCAATTGTTTGGAGTGGATTAATGTAGACGTTAATACTGTTTTTATGTTGTTGAATCAGTTTTTAATGCCTGATGATTGCCTGAACTGATCCTTATAGTTTTGTTGGGACAGACAGACAGACAGACAGATAGATAGATAGATAGATAGATAGATAGATAGATAGATAGATAGATAGATAGATAGATAGATAGATAGATAGATAGATAGATAGATAGATAGATAGATAGATAGATAGAAGAAAAATTTAGTCTGAACTCTGCATATATTAATATTTTAAAATGAGTTAAAATACATAACCTATTAATGCTTCTGCCTTCAAGCAGGACTAGAAGCATATAAATGTACATTCATGAATAGAAAATTTTAATAAACAGATTTCTTCAGAATGTCTAAAGCAGAGGTCTCCAACCCCTGGGCCATGGCCCACTACTGGGCTGTGGCTTATTTGGAATTAGGCCATGAGAGTGGCTGGCTGGAGTACGCGTGCATGTGGGTGCACAGCTCAACTTGCGCAAGCAGTGGGCTGGTGAGCAATCGCATGCACGTACACCAGCTCGCCACTCACACAAATCAAACTGCGTACATGTGCGCCAGTCTGCCACTCACACAAGGGCTGCATGTGCTTGCACACCAGCTTGCCACTCACATGGCCCAGTTCCCTTCTCCTCTCCCCAGCCAGGCCACAGAGCCACAAAAGTTGGGGTCTAAAGAACATATTACACACAAAAAAAGTAGAATCATAGAATCACAGGAAGGAATGGGATGTCATCTGGTCCAGACAGGGTAAAGCCATAAAAATGGCATGTTTGTTTTCACCTAGCATGACAGGCAAACCTAGCCACTTTGGTTAGTAATATTTTTTATATTGGTGTGTGTTTGCACACACACGCACACACATGCACACACAAACTTACCCACACACATATCTTAGGCCTGAAAGCATCAAAAGGGCATTATCTGACGATGAAACTGAAACTAATAAATTGAAAATGTTTTTAGCTTTTGAATGCATCTGTTGTTTCTCTCGGTTCTCTATGTTAAAATAAAAGTGACTTATCTAATTCATGAGAATATTGGTTCAACATTTACAGCTCCTGCAGAGACATTAGAGGGTATAATTAAAATGCAGTGACATCTGGATATAAAAAAACAGATGCGACACATTGCAGCATGCAGACTAAAAACATAAGCTTAAAGTGCTGATACATTTACTGTAAACATACATTCATTCAAATGTTAGAACCTTTTTCCTTCTCAAGAAATGTAATAGATATGACAAATAAACAGAAGGAGGTCTTAGTTGGCTAAGTTCTACTGAGGAAGGGAAAGGCAAAGTTACATAAGCCTGCATAGCCTGTTCCTTGAGACATTCAGCATGACTCACTCTGTTATTATTATCTGGAATATGATCTCCATAAGGGTCATTTGAATATTTCTCTTTCACTCACCTGCTAAAGTCAACTTTCAGTAATATATGCTGAAGGATACCTCATAATATATCAGGTATAACATTAGTAGAAGCACACCAACTAAAATTTAATTTATTAGATATCCATGCAAAAGAATTTGAACCAGGCCATTTTTAAAATAATTCCAAGAGTAGTATATGTCCACCACTTTGCACATATGGCTCTCATGTAAATATGTTTCTTTAATTCATTTCAAAAAAGAACAGTTCATATAAAATAACTGTCTGGAAATTCCACTCTAATGTCTAATATGGAATGGGGAGAAGGAAAATTACCCCATTACAGATAGTCCTGGATTTACAATAATTCATTTAGTAACCTTTCGAAGTTACAACAAAAGTGATATGTATGATTGGTTTTTAGACTTACAACAGCATCCCTATGGTCATGTGATCAAAATTCAGACAACTGGAATTATGTATGACAATTTCTCTGTTTTGGGGTCATGTGATCACCATTTTTAACCTTCCCAAATGTCAAGCAATGTCAATGGGGGAAGCCAGATTAATTTAACAACCACATGATTCACTTAACATCTGCAGTGATTCACTTAGCAATGTTGTAAAATAGGGCACAACTCACTTAACAACTCCTCAATTGTGGTCATAAATCAAGGACTACCTGAACATGCAAGCCATAATCAGATTATAACAATGTTCTAAGCGGACCTATTTTTTAACATATTGAACAATTAAATAACTAGTAAAATCAGGCTTAATTTTGATTATATATTCAAGAAATATTTGTGACAGCTGAACAAAATAAAAAAATCCTGTGGCTAAATTATTGTTAACCTTAATAGAACAATTTGATAAATATTAAATTTCATAAAAATTAAAGGATCTAATACAACAAATTTATAACAATATTTTCTGTTTGGCCCCAGAAACCAAGTGCCATGGCATTTCCTCTGCCTGATTTTCCTCGCACGTCTGCTGCTGTCTCAAGCATTCTCTTAGCAGCTCTTTTTTGGGGAGTCATCTTGCTGAAATACTCCTGGATGCTCTGGGTTTCATCCAGAATAGTGGCTTTGATATTCACCAGACCCCGCCCACACTCTCTTTGGCTGCTGTACAGCTTCTGGTTATTGCACCTCTTATAGAAACCTCATACATAGTGATGAGCTCCCAGGTCTTCTCATTAACAAATTCCATGTTATCCTTTGACCAGCTCATTATACCAGCTGGGTATCTGAGGATTGACAGGACACACATATTGATACTGTCTCCCTTGCTTTTTTCTCATGGTTCTTGTGTGACTGTGGGATACCTAGGTTCCTGTAATTGGCTTATATGTTTGCTATGTGGCTCACTGGTAATTCCATTATATCTGTCTTAAATGTTTTCCCTTTCTTTTCTACCATCTGATCACTCTTCTTTGATCTGAATGTCATTCCAGGGTCCTCAATTATGAATACATGTTAGGTCGACCAATGAGTTGAGGACTTGTTCATTCTTAGCATACAGTTTGATGTCATCCATGTAGAAGAGGTGACTGATGATAATCCCTCTTGAATTTGTATCCATATCCAGTATATTTTTTTAAAAAATTAAACATCCTCTGAAATACTATCATTAACATTAAAAATATTTCTCCTGATGCGTTCGTCCTCATTTTACAGTGAGTACCAATAATCATAAGATATTATTTTAAAGCAATAGTAGATTTCCAAATCTATTTGCAAATTGAAATATAGGAAACTTCCATTTTGTTGATTTTTTTCTTAATTTAATAATTTAGAAAACATTAATTAATTGCCAAAAAGTACAAAAGGCAAATTAATATTGTATATAAGATAAATGTTCCCAATAATTTCTTTCATAATTTCATTCTTATTTCATGTGACCATTCTGTGAATATTTTACAATATTTTACAAAATGATGAAGAATGAGATGCAACATATGTATATTTAGCAGGAGAAAAAACTCAATCCAATGCCATTTTCACAGACAATGCTGTTTTTCTTCAGTAAAAATACTGATTATAAAACTGTTATAAGGCTTTTCTGTCAATCAGCTTATTATGTGATTGTAACACTTCTGAAATTAGTCATACTTTGGTCTACATTATACTGTAGTGTCCCTTGGAGATCAGAACACTTTGAACTTTTAAAGATTCTGCATTAGCTTCTTTTTTTTGGTCCTTTTTAATTTCAGTATTTTCTACACTGATGTCATACTTTCTTAATCACTTTAAAAATAGACTTTGCTCCATCTTCTAAAATAAAGTGATAAAGTGGTCTAGCATACTTTTGAGCATACATCTATCTTGATACAGGGTCTCCTTATCATTAAATGTACATACTCAACCATGAAAGTCTTTTCAGTGAAAGCAAGCAATAAGAGGGGGGGAAGCATTAGGAAGAAAAGCCAATCTCTCAGCAAAAAGGCAATACATAAGACTGTGCACTTAGCAAAATTGCTCAGAAATGTATGTATATATTATATGCTGAGTTTATTTATAACAGTGCTAAATATTTTATGCCCTATATACCAAGACCATAATTGGGAAAAAAACTAAAAAAATGAAAACATGGAATTATGTGGGCCAATTACACAGCTGAAAATACAGGGTAACAGGATGCTGTTGGTACCTATACCTTTGATTATGGTTAGAGGGCCAGGAGTTATATACTGTCGAAAAAAATCTACATTCCCCAATTAGTTTTTGAAGCAGGTATTTTGGTTCAACTATAATCAGTTTAATTCGAGGAGTTTACAGGAGAGACAAAGCTAGCAACTTCAATGTGTTGGTAGTATGAGAACTGAAGCAGGAACCATTAGTTCTTAGGTTATAGTTGCCAGCTATGTAAACAGAGATCAACTGCTAAATTTCAAGGATACCCAACAAAAAGCCTATATCTGCTAATTTCTGAAAAAAGTGGGAGAGAGAAACTGATTTCTTTGTTAGCAGCTTCCATCGATACTGAAAATACACCAGGTTTTCTACTAGGACATATCTATTACATACCTCTGTCCTATAGCCCTGTTCATATCTGACAGGAAAGATAGAGAAATAATAAGCATTAGAGCATAATTTTGAACTGTCATCTCAGAATAGACAGACTTGAATATTTTATTTATTGGAAGGTCTACCTGGATATAAAATATCCTTTGGGTGGCAGGTTATATAAATGCACTATTTTGAAATGTCAATTTGCAGTATTACAAGACAGTTGTCTGACAGGCTGGGCAATAAAGTTTCTGCACTGCTAGCAGTTCTGAGATTGGAAGGAATGAGTTGAGGGCTTTGAGGTTGGGAGGGGGAGACAGTTTCCTTATTGATGAGAGTAATACAATGATGGTAGCATCTGAAATGGGGAAACAGAGTGCTGAACTAGTAGGGAATACTGGGTGAAACAGAAGAAAAAAGATACTGCTCCTTTCCATTGTCTTGAATCAGAAAAGAGGAGGAAAGGATTGAGCTGAGATGTGAATGGGATATGGAGATGGTGAATTATAATAATGGCAGTTATGTTATCATATGACAACTGTTTGACTTCAAGGCCACTAAGTGCTGTGTAAAGACTCACTTAATTAATGGAAATGGAGAAAGAAAAAGGGACAAGTTAAAAACTTATTTATAAGCTTTTAACTGCAGGAATAAGAATCATTTGCATTTGTTAGATTCTTTCTCATGTCTGGAGACTCTGAAGATCTGGATGGGGATGGACAATTTAATTCACTCCTAATAACTGAGGAGCTGTGGTTTTCATACCCCCCCCCCGGTTGCTGGTGACTTTTTGTCTTTAATTTTAGATGGGGGGAGGGATTCCCCAGGCAGAACTTGTGCAATTTGGGAGTCCTCCTGAACTCTGTGTTCCTGCTTAGAATAGCCAGTGGAAGCTATGGCAGAGGTAGTATTCAGCAGGTTCCGACCAGTTCTGGAGAACCAGTAGTGGAAATTTTGAGTAGTTTGGAGAATCGGCAAATACCACCTCTGACTGGAGATTTTACAGTGTCCTTCCCCTGTCACGCCCACCAAGCCACGCCCACAGAACCAGTAGTAATTTTTTTTGAATCCCACCACTGAGCTATAGTCAGGAAATTTCATAGTATCAGTATTTGGATTGGGGGCCCTTCTCACAGTCACTCTTTCCTCAGACAAGTTCAACTTGAACAGCTACAAATTGAACTACATGGGCTCCCCTTGAAGACCATTTGAAAGCAGCAAGAGATTCAAAATATGGTAGCATGGATAGTTATGGGCATACCTCAATATGTTACACTACTACTTCATAAACTCATCAGTTTTTGATAGGCTTCTGAGTGGTAGCTTAAAAATTATTATCAAGAAAACTCTTCATGGCATAGGACTAGGATAATTGTAGAATGACCAGCTCCCATTAGTTATTACTTATCAACACCCACTCTTTCAGTCAACTGAAATAACAGACTACAAAATAAATTTCAAATCAGGCTGCCCCAAAGGAGTTTCCCTATTTCTGTTTGTCACATATGACTTATGTATTTTCCCACGCAGTCAATATGAATAACGGTTCCAGAAATATGCAGTACTTTTTCATATATAACCTTGAGTTAAAATGCGAAAGATTCTAAAATGTGAACAATGTCAGCATTTAATACTGCTTAATAGTTAGAAAAATGACTTCATAGCTAAGTTATTTAACTATCTGAACAATACTGAGAGTGAATCAAACTGTATTTCTAGAGCATCTTTAATTATTACAGCTGCAGTGTGGTTATAGTCAATTGTAAGACTAAATATAATTTCAGCACTCAATATGTACCCTATAAAAGAACACTCTAATAAAACAAATATCATAGGGATTCATCAAATGTTCTCTCTAACCTATTACCCCCTCTGCAGTTTACAAGCTTGTATTGTTTCCTGCAGATCCCAGAGGGGGTTGGAGAAGAAAATTCAATTTTAGTTGTATGAATTTATTGAAAAAAGCAAGCAAACCCTTTTATGAATGTTAATAAAAAGAAAGGATTGGGAATGGAGAGCATCTGGAGTAGAGAAGGAAAGTGGAGAAATGGACAAAGATAGAATTAGGAAAATTGTGAGGAAATTCCAAGGAAATTGAAAATGAATTCAAAGTTACTTAGAAATTAGGCAAGCTATTTCTCAATCTCCAATATTTATGAATCAATTTGACATAAGGATTTGTGTGAACAATGAGATGCAAACTTGCTTATTGCTAATAAGAAACTAGGTAGCAAAAAACAAAGTCATTGAGAAACAAAGGGAAAATAACGGAAGAAAATTTCAAGTCCTACATACATATGAAGGGATAAAGTATACATACATATACATACATATGAAGGGATATGAAGGGATAAAATCTTTCAGGACCAGCTCCTTGCCTAACCTATGGTCACAAGCCACGGTCATCCCTATCTTCAAAATGGGAGACCCCAGCCTAGTTGAAAATTACAGACCATTCTCCTTATGCTGCGTCACCTGTAAAGTCATGGAATCAATTATTAACCAATCCATTATCCTCCATTTAGAGACAAACAACCTACTCTCTAATAAACAATTTGGTTTCAGAAAAAAACTATCCTGTAATCTGCAACTCTTACACTGCAAAAACATATGGACTACACAACTCGATAAGGGCAAAACAATAGACGCAATCTACATAGACTTCTGTAAAGCCTTTGATTCACTGGTACACGACAAACTACTCCTAAAACTAAAATCTTATGGTATCTCTGGACAACTCTCAAACAGACAACAAATGGTCAAAATTGGGAGTGTCCTATCAAATTCTCTACCTGTCAATAGTGGTGTCCCCCAAGGCAGTGTTCTAGGATCAACCCTCTTCATACTCTACATAAATGACCTCTGTGATCATATTAAGAGCAACTGTGTTCTCTTCGCTGATGATGTAAAGCTATTCAACACCACAGACAATACTGCTACCCTTCAAAAAGACCTCGACTATATATCAGAATGGTCAAACAAATGGCAACTTCAAATCTCAACAAATAAATGCTCTGTCTTACATATTGGCAAAAAAAAATCAGAAATTAAAATACAAGCTGGTCATGTGACTGGCTGGGCATGGCTTGTATGTAAATATTATAAATATTTATATACATATTGATTTTTTTATAAAAAAGAGCAACTTTTACCCAAAATCATGCAAAGCAGGCAGATAGATTGAGTTGCTCACAGAATCACAGATTCATTCAGATATCTATCTGCCATCGGCTACCTCAGTCTGTCACATAAAATTTGCTTGCAAACAAACTCATAAAATTTTCTAGCAAGCAAACTCACAAAATTAACTCACAACACACCATGTATGTAAATATTGATTTTTTTTATAAAAAAAAGAGTTAACTTTTGCTCAAAATCAGACAAAGCAGGCAGGCAGATTGAGTTGCTCACAGAATTATTCAGTGATCTATCTATCTGCCATCAGCTAGCTCAGTCTGTCACATAAAATTTGCTTGCCGTGAGTCTGCATGAATAATAGAACCTAAGGGAGGTTCAGCTGTGCTTAAAAGTAGAGCCGAAGATCTAAAGACTAACTAGAAAGCAAGAAATCCAACCATTTCATGCTTCCTAGCTAATCTAAATCTCCCGGCACTGCAGAACAGCTGATGGTCGGGAAAAAAAAGGAAAAATAGCAACTTTAGCAGGCAAGTTTGCTGGGTAAAGAATGAGTGGGTGAGGAGGGTTCCCATGGGCCATGTGGGCGGCGCAGCCTTGTGTTTCTGTGCAGCCTGGATTAATTGCTTTGGGGGAGTGCTCTGGGGGTGAGATTTCTCTGCGGCTCACCAAAATTTTCTCATCGCCCACCAGTAGTCCACGACCCACCAGTTGATGACCACTGCTGTAAAGGACCTTGGAATACTCATCTCTAATGATCTAAGTACTAGAGCCCACTGTAACTACATAGCCAAAAAGGAATTAAGAGTTGTTAACCTAATCCTACGTAGCTTTTTCTCTGGTAATATCACACTACTAAGAGCATACAAAACATTTGCTAGACCAATACTTGAATACAGCTCATCAGTCTGGAACCCACATTACGTATCTGATATTAGCACAGCTGAGAAAGTCCAGAAATATTTCACAAGTAGAGTTCTCCATTCCTCTACTCATTGTAGAATACCTTATGCCACCAGACTTGAAATTCTAGACCTAGAAAACCTTGAATTACGCTGTCTTCGGTCTGATCTAAGTATGGTATATAAAATCATACATTGCAATGACTTACCTGTCAACGTCAACCATAACAACACAAGAGCACACAATAGTTACAAACTCAAGGTTAACCGCACTAAACTTGATTGCAGGAAATACGACTTCAGCAACAGAGGGGTCACCCTTTCCTAAGAGGTCTGTAGGGGGCGTGCATAAGAGCACCAACGTGCCTACCATCCCTGTCCTATTGTTTCTTTTATTTTTCTTATATGTACCCATTTCATGTATTCATAACTATGTATATACTTATACCTATTATCTTGTAAGCGATTGACAAATCAAATAAATTCTAAAATTCTAAATTCTAAAACCCTTCTAAACTGAGAAATATAACCTAGCTCTAATGATGACATATTATTCTTAATAGTTATAGAATAACAAAGTAATTTTGCATTTGAAACTACAGTGGTACCTCAGTACTCATCATTAATTGGTTCCAGGAGGAATGAATACTATCAATCAATCAATCAATCAATCAATCAATCAATCAATCAATCGGAATAGAGCTGGAAGGGACCTTGGAAATCTTCTACCCCCTGCTCAAGCTCCCTGCTCAAGCAGGATAAATTATACAGTTTAAGACAGATGGCTGTCTAGTCTTTTCTTAGAAACCTCCATTGATGAAGTACCTATAACCTCTGAAGGCAAACTGTTCCGGTGATTAATTGTTCTCACTTGTTAGGAAGTTTTTCCTTAATTCCACATTGCTTCTCTCCATGATTAGTTTCCATCCATTGTTTCTTGTCTTGTCTTCTGATGGTTTGGAAAATATGTTGATCCATTCTTCTTTGTGGTAGCCTCTCAAATACTGGAATACTGTAATCATGTCACCCCTAGTCCTTCTTTTTTCTAAACTAATCATACCCAATTCCTGCAACTTTTCTTCATATGTTTTTGTCTCCAATCATCTTAGTTGTTCTTCTTTCCAAAGTCTCAATGTCTCTTTTGTAATGTAATGTACTATAAACATTGAGTACCAAACAAACGACATGACTTACCATATGACCCTTTGTTTTGGCCAGGAAGGACTTCATGTCTGTTCCTTTTTCTGTGTCAGCAACCTTCTTAGCATGTCTATTCTCCACAGCTATCCCCCTTTTCCTATTGTAGTGCATTGGGTTACAACAAATGATGAATACTGTGACAACATGTTCATATCAAAAGGAATTCAAAACTAAATTTGACAAATTTTGAAACAATAGAGTACTGAGATACCAGTGTATATCTATGTTAGAGTACCATTTTCTGTTTCTTCTATCTTTGCTCTTGTTCCCTTTCTGCTTTCTCTTATACTCCCATATCCAGTGGTGGGATTCTACCAGTTCGCACCTATTCGCTAGAACCGGTTGTTAACATTCTATGCAGTTCGGAGAACCGGTTGTTGGAAGAAATTACTGGCCTAATCCTGTAAGGAAAGCAGGAAGGAAACATTCTGGTGTTGCTTACAGAAACTGCCTCTCCGTTAACCCTTATTACATTCTTGGCAGGACTAGAGTTCCTGTCTCAGGAACTTCTCTGGAGTTTTTTTCCCCTCCTTTGCTGGTACTTTGCTTGTGTGGAGTGACCATTCAAAGTTACAATGGCACCGAAAAAAGTGACTTATGACCATTTTTCACACTTACAACTGTTGCAGCATCCTCACAGTCATGAGAGGCCAGGCAAGAAGATGCATGCCTCAATGTGAGTGATATTGAGTTGGCCACGCCCAGCCAGTCACATGACCACCAAGCCATGTCCACCCAGTCACATGACCACCCAGCCATGCCCATCACCTAAGCCATACCCACAACATTGGTTGTTAAAAATTTTGAATCCCACCCCTGCCCACATCTCTCAACAAAATCCTTTGGTAGTTGTTTGCAGATGTGTGGATTTCTTCATCTTATTGTTGCCATTATGGGAGATTGGGTAATTTAGAAGCCTGCATGTTGGACTGCTACTACATCTTTTTGATAACTGTAAGTAATATATTATTAGTGCACATAAGACATAAAATTAATATTGTTATATTATCTTTTTTCTTTTTTGCTTCAATGGTTTTTAAATGATATAGGATATCAAGGTATTTCACTGGGTCTTAATAACTAAGAGATGGAGGCAAAGTTTACATTAATAATTGGGTGACTTTCCTGAGGAATTGACTGCTGACTGAAAAATAAATCTCTCACTACCATGAGACATGATTATTGACATTTTCCTGTTATTACTTCTATGTAGCTTTGACAGCTGAATGAAAGATAAAATATCAAAATAAGATAAATTGTGCCATCTTGCAGAAGAAGAAAAACTCTTTCAAAGGGATTTACTTTAAAATGTTATTTGAAATATATGTCTAAAAATATCAAAATATTTTATTACAATTTTTGAATAGAAAAATTAAATTTAAAGTATAAATTTCAGAATAACATTATATTAATAATAAAATCATATACATTATGCCTAAGTCTGAAGAATTTAATATGTTCAGATAGTTCACAGGTTTTCAGGTGTCCATGGTGCTAAGTATTCTGGAGCTCCATGTTAGGGAGCTAATTTCAGTATGTACTACATCCTTCAGTTTTTGATAATAGATCATTTTGGCTTGATAATAGCCAGCAGACTTTAGCTATTCTTTAGATAGTGGTTAATTTAACAGTGGTTAATTTATTTTCTACTGTCAAGGCCCATGAGAAGCATAGTCATCCATTAGAGTCAGTGTTGTTCAGCCTAATAGAAAAAAAGAAGCTTTTTTTGACTAATAAGTCAAAATTGCCCTCCAAGTCTTATGTTTGATTTTGGGCACCTCCTCATCAAGTCTGAGGGTTTCATTAATATTGCTTTTTGATGTTGCAAGTATTGACCAGAAATTTATAAAACCTTGTGGGGTTGTTGTTAATGAAATGGCTAACCTGTGCTACATACATTGTAAGATCTGGGGTAATGTTTTTCCCTCAAATGTTTAAGGGCTGCATAAACAAATCCTCCTCCTCCTGTATCTCCAAATAGCCATCTGTTGTTTAATTTATATGTTCATGGTGGGCTTTCCAAGCAATATGGAATATTGTCATGCCCCTGCTGGAGTCTGAATCTGAGGAGGAAGCCAAACAGCTCACAGGGAGTGTAGTTCCATTGGCTGTGGAGAAAACTGGGGAAGGGCAAAGTCCAGATAGGCAGATCAGGGAAGAGTAGAACAAGGGAGAGGGAATTCAGAAGAAGATCCAGGCTTCATCCTAAGGCACACAGGGAGGAACGGAGAAGAGAGCAATGTGGGTTGCATGGCTTACGGGGTTGGAAAGGCCCTGATTCCCTTCATTAGCTGCAGTTGGGATCAAGTGTATAAAAAAAGTAAGCTGCGTGCAGCAGCCTGTTGGGAGCAAACATGACTTTATCTTGTATTGTTGTGGCTTATCTATGTTCCTGGTGTCTTCCCAACTGTGTGAGTTTTGCCCTGCTTTCAAGTCTGAAATTCTTGCTCCTGCTCTGCCAAACTAATTACTTCAGTTTGGCTTGTTTGGACTTTAAGTTATAGTTTGTGTGTACCTTGTTTTGGACTGAATTTTCTGCAGTCAAAGGCTGTTCCTGGGAGAGTTTTTCTCCAGCCAGAAGGTAACCTGGACATTGATCATAGCATATAGAAAGAGATGGATCCAAAAATTTAAGGACTGTAAACAAATTGGGGTATAAGGTTTTTGCCACATTATTGGTATAAAACTTAAATAGTGTAGGTGCTATGTACATCCTATGTTCACAGTTCCAATGACACCTTTCTTGTGAGTGCTCCTTAAGAGCTACATTTTACACAAAACAAGATTTTAGAATGCAGCTTCTGGATTACAAATCACAATTGTTTGTCAATGTTGATATTTCACATATTTTTCCATAACAGGAAAATTTGAGATGTTTAAATTCTGGCTTAAACTCAAGAAAAGCTGCATATAAGAGAGATTTATATTGATGAATAAAATTATCAATTATAAGATATTTCATTTGGAATGACCTACTTAGAATCAGCCTGTTTGAGTCCGATAATTTCTTTGGAGTCTAGTCAATGTAAATTCTAGTTCAAATACACTCTATAGGTTCACACCGTTTTTACAATTAGGGATCATTATTGCTTTTCTTCAATTCTTTGAGATATTAACTTTTCACTATGGATGAACAGAGAACTAAAGAGAGCTACCCACCAATCCAAACATTGTTTGAGCCTCCCTGGTAGAACACAGTCAAAACTAGGTGTTTTCCATAGGTTTAGGGATTCTATAAGTTCAACAGTTTCTAATAAAATTATTGGTGGCCAATACTCATGGTGTATTCCAGCATATAACCTATTATATACATAGACTAATACTACTGTTGTTTATGTGTTTGTTTATTTATTTATAACAAATTTATATAGCTGCCATAGATGACTCATGGTGGCTTAAAACATTTAAAATATCGACTATAAAATAAAAACGCATTTAAAAAATCCTGCCTCATCCCATCCCACCCCAACTAAAATGTTCTTCCAATACAAAGATTTTAACCCAATAAATTACAAACTTGCTGTTCTTTTTAAAATTATTTTATATTTATATTTAAGAAATTTTTTATTTTGTTTGTTTAGTTTTTCAAAAATTCTGGCCCAGTTGCCATACTGTTTGACCACTGCCAGACTTCTGATCTAGACCTTTCCCTTAACTGAAACAAAACCAGCTCTCTTTTAAGTTATGTCTAATCAACATTTACCAGATAAGAAACATTATAAGAGATGTAGAACTAGAGTTCCAAAAATGCTTTATAATAGGAGGAGGAAGAAATTGGAGGAATTCTGGGCATGAAAAAGCTGGGACTATCTTAGGACTGACATAGCTGATATTATTGCTACAAATACAGATACAGATAATAGAGTTGGAAGGGACCTTGTAGGTCATCTAGTCCAATCCCCACCCAAGCAGGAGAACCTACACCATTTCTGACAAATGGCAGTCCAATCTCTTCTTGAAAGTCTCAAGTGATGGCATTCCCACAACTTCCAAGGGCAAGATGTTCCATTGGTTATTGTTCTCACTGTCAGAAAGTTTCTCCTTATTTCCAAGTTAAATCTCTCCTTGTTCAATTTCCATCTATTATTCCTTGTCTGGCCTACAGGTGCTTTAGAAAATAGTTTGACCCCTTCCTTTCTGTGGCAGCCCCTCAAATATTGGAAGACCGCTATCATGTCTCCCCTTGTCCTTTTGTTTACTAGACTAGCCAAGCCCAGTTCCTGCAACTGTTCATTGTATGTTTTAGCCTCCAGTCCAGAGATGGTATTCAATCGGTTCACATCTACTTGGTCAAACTGGTAGTGGTTATTTGGCATGGGTCACCGAATCAGTGGCGACCCCTGGCTGGCCAGGCCCCCAACCCAGTTGCCTGGTCACTCACTTACGATCACTCTCCTAGCTTTCCATTCCCCACGTCCTCTTTCTCCCCTGGAGAAAGGAAGAAAGGCATGGACGCTGCAAGTATTGCTTTCCCCATGTGAGTAAAGTGCCTGGAGTGAGAAGGAGTGTGGGCTGACAGAGGAGATGGGGGTGAATTGAGCCTTGGAGCACTTTTGCAAGATAAAAGAAATGCAGGTCCTTAAAAACTTCTCCAAAGATTCCCCATGGATGCTGCAAGTATTGTTTCCCCCTTGTGCATTAAAGTGCCTGGAGTGAGAAGGAGTGCGGTCTGACAGAGGGGTGGGGGAATCCACTCCAGCCTTGGAGAAATTTAAAGGAGCTGCTTCCAAAATGCTTCTCTGTTAAGTGCTCTGTGTGTGTGTATGTGCGTGTGTGTGTGAGAGAGGGAGAGAAAGAAAGAGGAAGGGAGAGAAAGAAAGAAAGAAAATAGGGAGAGAGAGAGAGATAAAACTCTGTGCTATTATTTTTAATTGTTCCACTATCATGTGTTAATATTTTACACTGTCCCTACACCTAGAGTGATTTTTCTGCCTTTCTTTTGCCCAGAGCTACCACATATTTTTCAGGGTTTACATGCATTCAATGTCAATAGTTCAGAGCATAAAATACACATGTATTTAACAAGAGTTGAAAAGGACCTTGGAGGTCTTCTAGTACAACCCCCAACTCAGGCAAGAAAACAGAGGATGCCAAACTCTGAGTAGAAATCCTGGTAAAGGTGTCAGAATAATACTTAGAAGGGATCTTGGGGTGAACCCTATACCATTTCAGAGAAATGGCTGACCAGTCCTTTCTTAAAAACTTCCAGTGATTGAGCACCCAGAACTTCTGGAGACAGGTAGTTCCACTGGTTAATTGTTTTCACTGTCAGGAAGTTTCTCCTTAGTTTTAGGTTGCTTCTCTCTGTTCAGTTTCCATCCATTGCTTCTTGTTTGCATTCTGCTTCTTTGGAAAATACATTGTCCCCCTTTCTTTGTGGCAGCCCTTAAAAGCCTGTTGCTTATCACACTCTTGACTAAAGCATGTGAGCCATTTCCTTCTTTCAGTGGTCCATGAAAGTACATCTATAGTATGCAGATAATAAAGTCAAAAAAGGTGAACAACATTTTTACAGAACTATAGATAAGTTGAGGCTGGGTGACAAGGAATGGCTGGGAGGGGAGGGTCCAGGTGAGGCACCTCTTGATGTGAGTGACATTGAGTTGGCCATGCCCACCCAGTCACATGACCACCAAGCCACACCCACCAAATAAACCATGCCCACAGAACTGGTAGTAAAAAATTTTGAATTCCACCACTGCTCCAGTCCCCTAATCATCCTGGTTCCTCTTCCCTGTACTTTTTCTAGAGTCTCAACATCTTTTTTATAATGTTGTGAACAAAAGTGGATGCAGTACTCTAGATGTGGTCTTACTAAGGTTTATAGGAAGAGTGGTATTAGTACTTTTTTTTTAAATTACATTCATATGCCGCCCTTCTCCATAGACTCAGGGCAGCTTATAGTCTTTAGAGCACCATGCTAAGTGCTTGGCAATAGCCTTCATTCCATTGTATATGCCTGCTTATTACTAGGGCTTTTTGGCTCTCCCAAGCGGCATTTTTTTACAAAGTCAGCCTTGCGTTGGATGGAAGGCTGAGTCAACCTTGAGTCTGGTGGGATTCGAACCTGCACTAATTGCAGACAATTGAGCTAAGTGCTAGATGATTAACAGCCTGCACCACCCTTGATCTTCATTGTATTCCTCTGTTAATACAATTTAGAATTGTATTAGCTTTTTTGGCTGCTGCTGCACATTGCTGGCTCATATTTAGCTAGTTGTCCACTAAGACTCCAAGATCCCTCTCACAGTTACTGCTATTGAGCCTGGTTTCACCATGTGTACTTTTGTGTCAGCCTTCAAGATTTCTTCCTTTATTTCCTTTCTTATGCTTGCATCTTTCGGCTGCCATAAGTAACGGGAGGGGGCAGTGGGCCATGATATATTTGGGAAGCGTGCTGGAGTGAGTAGGAAACGAAACTGTATATCTAGGGGAGGGGGAGTTTTGCTTAAGTTTCTATTCCTTGCTTTTCTATTCCTTGCTATGCGCAACTGCGACTCTTTATCAAACTATGCCAAGGTCAACGGACAGAGGCCTCATCACCACCTGAAGATGCCCACATGATGTTATGCACCATTTCCCATTGGAGGAGCAATATGGACTGTTGGGGGTGGGAACGTTGCCATCACTTTGTATATGTGTTTTTCGCACTCATTTCCTCAGATTCAGAATTCTTTTGTTGCTACCACTTTGATTTCCAGTAAAAGATATCTTTACTCTAACAATTGGAGTTTAAGTGTTTCTTTCTTGGACTTTGAAGGGAGCACCTGCTGACATTATTCTGAATCTCACTTTTACCAGCCCACCCGGAGAAAACCCAAATTTTCTTCTGAGGGGGTTTGCAAACAAACAATGTCTAGTCCAGCCAGCGACCAAGAAGACCAGGGAGCGACTGGAGGACCAGAATCCCTGTTTATTTATTTATTTATTTATTTATTTATTAATTACATTTATATACCGCCCTTCTCCCAAGGGACTCAGGGCGGTGAACAGCTCATCTAAAAACCCCACAAAAATACAAAAGTTAAAAAATAATTAAATATTTAAATCAGCTGCTGACTAAAATTAGGAAACCCTCCCCCCACCCTTAAAAACCCAAATTTAAATTTAAAAATGGAGATCAAATTTAAAATCATTATCTCAGCCCAGGCCGGCCTGCTCAAAGAGCCAGGTCTTTAACGCGCGCCTGAAGGCCCTCAGGTCCGTGCCGGTACGGAGTTCCGGTGGCAGAGTATTCCAGAGGGCGGGGGCACCCACAGAGAAGGCCCTACTCCTTGGCGCCGCCAGACGACACATAGCGGCCGACGGCACCCGGAGCAGACCCTCCCTGTGGGAACGCACCGGCCTGTTGGAGAGCGTTGGCAGAATGCGGTCCTGTTGATGGAGGGAGCAGAAGAGGCCGACTTCTTAGCAGAGCTAAGTCTTGGCGAAATCCCAGCTGTGAAGCCTAAATGGTCCCTGGGAGTCGGTTGGAAGGATCCTGAGGAAAGGCCCCCTCCAGGAGTGACCACGACCCGTCGTCGGGGGAAGGATGAGCCATGGCAGGAGAAGGAACGGAGAGGTTTCTTACAAACACAAGCCATGCAACTTTTACATGAAGCTGCCGGAGAGGCTCAAGCTGATCAAAGGTATGAGGGGGAAGAGGGGGAGGCAGCCCCAGGCAGAAGAACCAGAGCAGCCATCCCCATAAATCAACCTGGGCCGGCGCAACAGGCAGCAGCAGCAGCACAGGGCCCCCCGGCTGGGGGGATAATTGCCAGAAGGCATAGAGCTCCAAAAGTGCCTCCGTTGGAAGTAAAATATGGAGGGGACCCCCAGGAATTAGGATTTTTCCTAGCACAAGTTTGGAGCCATATGGAGGAGTATGGGCAGGATTTTTCCTCAGAAGCGGCCAAAGTCAGGTGTGTGACCAGGGCTCTGGAGGGAACGGCTGCAAAGTGGATGGTGACTTTGCATAATGATAATGCCCCTCAGCTGTTGAATTATGACCAGTTCATGACAGCATTGCGCACTAGATTTGAAGATCCTCTAGCTGAACACAAGGCTAGAATCAGGATGAAAACCATAAATCAGGGGCGAAGGTCAGTAGCTGATTACACCCAGGAGTTTAGAGAGCTGGCGTGCCATATCCGCAGCTGGTCCCAGGGAGCCCTGATAGAAGCTTTTAAAGATGGGCTAAATGAAGATGTTTATCAACGCTGTGTGGCCAGAAGAGACCCTGGTGAGCTGCAGCAGTGGTACGTGCTGGCAGCAGAGGTGGAGATTGACCTGACCCGAAACAGACGCCGGGGGGATTTTGTTTTGAAGAATTCCCCTCTCACCAGGCCTCAAGAAGCCTTAAAACCTCTAAAGGGAAGACCAGCAGCAAAACCCAGGACCAGAGCATGTTTCCGATGTGGGAAAGAGGGCCACTGGGCTGCAGACTGCCGTGCCAAGCTGGAACCAAAAGGGGCGCCAGGAGGAAGGAGAAGGTCTGAGAGGCCTCCAGCCACGCCTCGTGGATCGGCGCTAAAAGCGGAGGAGGTTGCAGAGGTCACCCCTCAAAAAGGAGGGGGGTTGGGAACTCCAACCTCTTCTGAAGGGAGTGAATCTGAATTGGAAGACGACGCACTGGTAAGTCCGAACCAGGGCCCTATGACCATTCCAGTGAGATTAAGGATACCCACGTCAGGGGCTGAAGGGGACATGTTGGCTTTGTTAGACTCTGGGTGCACAAGGTGCGTAATCAGTTCAAAGGTGGTAGAGAAGCTGGGCTTAAGGCTAAAGACTCTGAAGACGCCCATAGCTTTTTGCCAATTGGATGGATCGGTAGCTGGGGGTGGACCTGCTCATTTTATAACGGGACCAGTGGAGATGACAATGGGGAACCATAAAGAGACTCTTTGTGGCCCCTGGGATGGAGCGCCCCTTAATACTGGGTTTGCCTTGGCTCTGGAAATGGAACCCCCATGTTAATTGGAGGAGGGGATCACTACGCATACGTACAGACCAACCCCCAGAAGGGGAGGGGCAATCCAAATTGAGACCCAAAAATCCCACAGAATTGGCTTCTACTGGCACTGAGATCCTGAAAGGGGAGGAGAAAATTCCAGAGGAATACTGGGACTTAAAGGAGGTGTTCAGTGAGAAGGCCTCGGATGAGCTCTCCCCTCATCGCTCAACAGTATCGAATTCTTGCCCGGAGTAAAACTCCCAAAACCGAAACTGTATTCAATGACCCCACGGGAATTAGGAGAATTGCGGTTATTCATTGAAAAAAATTTAGAACGTGGTTTCATCCAACCTGCTAGGCCCCGGGTGGCGGCTCCAGTGTTGTTTCGGGAGAAGAAAGATGGCTCCTTACGCTTGGTGGTCGACTACCGTAACCTCAACGCCATCTCGGTGGAGAACGTGTACCCCCTCCCCCTGATGAAGGACATGCTGGCCCACCTCGCTAAAGGAAGGATTTTTTCGAAACTCGACCTGACAGAAGCATACTACTGAATCCGAATCAAAGAAGGGGATGAATGGAAGACTGCTTTCAACTGCCCGATGGGTTGTTTTCAATTCAACGTCCTGCCATTTGGCCTACAGGGGGCGCCTGCAGTATTCATGCAAATGATAAATCAAGTATTGCAAGAGCATTTGTACAAAGGAGTGTTAGTTTATCTTGATGATATTCTTATCTACACAGAGATTCGTGATGAGCATGTAAAACTAGTGCGGTCAGTCCTGGAGAAACTTCGAGCAGCTCAGTTGTATGCCAAGCTGTCAAAGTGTGAATTTCACCAGGAGAAAATTGACTATTTGGGCTATCACATATCGCACGATGGCATAGAAATGGACCCGGGGAAGGTGCAGGCAGTTTTGGAATGGGCCCCTCCCCGTACCAGGAAACAACTGCAAAGTTTCTTGGGATTTGCAAATTTTTACCATCAATTTATTCCTGCTTTTGCGAAGATCGCGATGCCTATCACGAATCTCCTTAAAACCAGACGGGAGGTGAAACCAAAGCCCAGTACACCACTGGAGTGGTCCATGGAGTGTCAAGCTGCTTTTGAGAAACTGAAACGTCTGTTTGCTGCTGAACCCGTACTTAAGCACCCAGACATGGACGTTCCGTTTGTAATCCAAGCTGATGCGAGTGACGTAGCTGTTGGGGCGGTGCTACTTCAAGTAAATGAAAAAGGATACCTGCAACCATGCGCTTATACCTCCCGTAAACTAACTGAAACCGAGAGAAGGTGGGCCATCTGGGAAAAATAAGCTTTTGCAGTTCGATGGGCTTTGTTAACTTGGAGGCATTTTCTAGAAGGAGCCAAACACCCTTTTGAGGTCTGGACAGATCACAAAAATCTGGAGGCTCTGAAAACGCCTCGGAAACTGTCTCCCAAGCAGGTTCGCTGGGCGCAACATTTCAAGCGGTTCAATTTTTCTTTGAAGTACATTCCTGGTGGAAGGAACTTCATGGCAGATGCTTTGTCCAGATTACCTCAGTATAATAGTGCTCGCCAAGAAGTGGTAAGACCTATCATCCCAACCGAACAGTTGGCAGCTCCAATGGTTACCAGAGCTCAGAAGAAAAAAGAGATTGATTTGTCAACCGATTTATCGGCACAATTGAAAGAAGCTCTAAAACTTGATGATTGGTTCCTAACCCACTCGAATGACTGTACCATTAGAGATGGATTGGCCTGGGTGGGGGCCAAATTATATGTACCGGGAAAACTAAGACCCGAAATTTTACATCATGATTCTAAAGCTCATGATTCTAAACCTGCTGGACATTTTGGGTTCGTGAAGACCCTACACTTGGTCAAAAGGCAATTCTGGTGGCCCACGTTGAAAAAGGACATTGAGACTTATGTCGCTAGCTGCCCTATTTGTGCTTCGGCTAAGCGGCCGCCTGGTAAACCAGCAGGCTTATTGCAGAATGTGGCTAGACCAATGGCCCCATGGAAGGAAATCTCCATGGATTTTATAGTAGAATTGCCTGACAGTGGAGGAAATACAGTCATTTGGGTAGTGACAGATCTGTTTTCCAAGCAGGTACACTTTATATCCTGCGCGAAGATCCCGTCAGCGAAGACGTTAGCTAAGTTGTTTATTCTGCATATCTACAGGTTACATGGAGTTCCTGAACGCATAATCTCTGATAGGGGCGTCCAATTCACTTCAAATTTCTGGAAAGAGTTCCTAAAGTTACTAGGCTCCACCCAGGGGTTAAGCTCCGCCCATCATCCACAAACCAATGGGGCTTGCGAGAGAACTAACTCGGTACTGGAACAGTATCTGAGATGTTACATTAATTATCAGCAGGATGATTGGACTGACTTACTGCCTTTTGCTGAGGTGGCATACAATAATTCGGTACATAGCAGCACCGGATTCACTCCATTTAAAGTGGCCTCGGGACAAGACTTTGTACCCATACCCGAGCTTCCGCAAGAGAAATCTAACATTCCCTCATTGGATGAGTGGATAAGGCATCTCCAGATAACTTGGCCAGTTGCCCGCAAGGCTTTGGATGATGCTCATCAAGCTCATAAAAAATTTGCAGATAAAAAGAGACGTCCACAAAAACCATATCAAGTTGGTGATAAGGTGTTTTTATCAACCAAATTTTTGCAGACCACACAGAAATCGAAAAAGCTTGGACCTAAGTATGTGGGACCTTTTCCGGTTGAACGAGTTGTGAATCCTGTGGCAGTTCAATTGACACTGCCAAAAACCCTCCGTCGGATCCATCCTGTTTTCCATGTTAGTTTGTTAAAGCCTGAACGTACATCTGATCTGCGGCCTACTCAAGTAACCCCCCCTGTACCATTGCTCATTGAGGGTGAACAATATTTCGAAGTTAAAGAAATTTTGGATTCTAGGAAGAAGAGGGGTCGAGTCCAATATTTGGTTGCGTGGAAGCATTTTCCTTCTTCCCAGTCTGAATGGGTAGATGAGAGAGATGTTAGAGCTCCCCGGCTGGTGCAGGCGTTTCGCACCATGTATCCTGATAAACCCTGAACATTAATGCTGTTGTTATTTGTTTGTAACATCTTATCTTTTATTCTTATATTTTTTAGGACTAACGTCTTTTTGCAGGAGGGCCGAATGTCAGCCTTCAAGATTTCTTCCTTTATTTCCTTTCTTATGCTTGCATCTTTCGGCTGCCATAAGTAACGGGAGGGGGCAGTGGGCCATGATATATTTGGGAAGCGTGCTGGAGTGAGTAGGAAACGAAACTGTATATCTAGGGGAGGGGGAGTTTTGCTTAAGTTTCTATTCCTTGCTTTTCTATTCCTTGCTATGCGCAACTGCGACTCTTTATCAAACTATGCCAAGGTCAACGGACAGAGGCCTCATCACCACCTGAAGATGCCCACATGATGTTATGCACCATTTCCCATTGGAGGAGCAATATGGACTGTTGGGGGTGGGAACGTTGCCATCACTTTGTATATGTGTTTTTCGCGCTCATTTCCTCAGATTCAGAATTCTTTTGTTGCTACCACTTTGATTTCCAGTAAAAGATATCTTTACTCTAACAATTGGAGTTTAAGTGTTTCTTTCTTGGACTTTGAAGGGAGCACCTGCTGACATTTTGGTTTTTCTTGCCTAAGTGTAGGACTTTACTTTTCTCTACATTGAATTTCATTTTGTTAGATACGGCCCAGTGTTCTAGTCTGTCAAGATCCATTTGGATCTTGAGCCTATCTTCTTGGGTGTTAGCTATTCCTGCCAGCTTAGTATCATCTGCAAATTTGGTAAGTTCCCCTTCTATTCTCTCATCTAAGTCATTAATGAAGATATTGAAGAGTACTGGGCCTAAGACGGAACCTTGTGGCACCCCACTGCTTACTTCCCTCCATGTAGACTTAGACCCATTAAGGACTACTCATTGAGTACAGTTTGCCAGCCAGTTGTAAGTCCATCTAGTGGTGGTGATATCTATTCCACTTTTTTTAGCTTACTAAGAAGTAGGTTGTGGTCTACTTTGTCAAATGCCTTGCTGAAATCTAAATATATTGTGTCCACAGTATTTTGCTGGTCTATTAATTTAGTCACTGTGTTGAAGAATGAAATAAGATTGGTTTAGTATGATCTGTTTTTAACAAACCCGTGTGACTGCTAGTTATTATTTTACTTGTTTCTAGATGTTGTCAGATCTGGTTTTTTATTATTTTTGCCAGTATCTTCCCAGATACTTTGCCAGCATTGATGTTAGGCTGATTGGTCTATAGTTTCCTGGGTCTGTTTTTTTCCATTTTTTGAAGATGGGAACCATATCAGCTCTTTTCCAGTCCTCTGGTAGTTCCCCGGTGCTCCAGGATTTTTGAAAGCTATGGTGCAGTGGTTCTGAGATGACCTCTGCCAGCTCCTTTAAAACTCTGGGATGTAATCCAGAGGCCCTGGTGATTTGTTTTCATCAAGATCAGACAGGTGTTCTCTTACTATTTTTTTTACTTATTTTAACTTTTATTTCTGATCTGTCTTTTACAGTTACGTTTTTGGTGGGTTGAGCTATAGTTTCTTTTTATATGTTAATTCATTGCATACAACCATTTTAATTAGCATCATAATAGTACAAAATTAACATGGTAACAAATAAGTGTGCTTTTTGGGGGGTAATGCTATGTCCAAATCTTTTATTTTTATTTTGAAAAAAAGTTTTCTTTTACAAGAGAACTTTTTTTTAAGAAAGCATTCTCCATTGGCCAGTATAAATAAATAAAAATGTACCTATGTGGAAAGTTAATTTTAGAAAATCATTCATCTCATATGTTGTATAGTTTGACCTTTAAAAAGGTAAATGTGAATGTTCTGGTTTGAGTCAAAAACATCTCAAGGGATAAGAAGAATGTGAGTAAGTTCAACAATATTTTATTTGGGAATAATGATTATTTCAAATACAAAAATGCCAGTTCATTGGACTTTTGAAATTCATGTTTGGTCAGATCTGTGATTATGAAGAAGATACTCAAAATAGATTTAGGTAACTTTATTGGAGGCTGGGATCCATTCTATAATTGAGATTTTGTTTTAAAATGTGAATATGAGGTAAATTTCCTAATCTGTGCACTTTTGCATGCAATTTAGCACACACAAAGACATTTATCTAACAATATATCTTGGATTTTGGTATGCAAATTGCAAAGGATCTTTAATGTTAACACATATTAATATATTATTAATAAAATATTGATGTTTTTACTACTACTGTAATATAGACTTTTTGCTAAATGGTACATTTTTTTTTAATTATTCAAGAGCAACATTGATTGGCAATCTGCATTGCAATATCTGAAGTAGTGTGAATGTCTATGGACAGCTATGTTTAAGTTTACGTAATGGATCAAAAAGCATAAATCTTGTAGGTTCTCATTAAAATGTAAACTAAAATAATTTACCCTTCCTTATTTCTCTTTGAAAAAAAGGAATCAGGCAAGTAGAGTAGTACTAACTCCATCCCTCATCTTCCTAGAAACCATATTTACAGATCTAAAAATTAGAAGTAACATTAAGATTAGTCTCCTTTGAAATATTTGTTTCTGGTAAATACAAACAGGCTGATTTTCTGATATTAAACACAGTCCCTTTCCTATTCCAACCCCCCCAACCAAGAACACAACTTGACATTTTTCACTAATGCTTTTTAATGAGCCAAAATGTGATGAAATTTGTATTGAAGTTACTGAGCCTGGTGTTGCCTGGCAGCAGAGCGGCATATGGTAAAACAGTTGTAATGTATTGGCAAGTGCTTTGTAATTCCCCATATTTCCTTATTTTGGAAAGGCATTGCATTCTGACAGAGTGGAATGTGTCTTGATGTTCTCTGCTGAAAAAGAACTGATTGCTGCCAACATTCCTATTTTCAATCAAAATATCTCCTGAATTTCTATGGAACCAAACTTCTTTAAAATAAGCATTTGCCTTATCTTGACTACAGAACTTGACAGGTTCTGTATATGTGACAATGTAGAGAAGAAAAATACTGTTATATTTCTTTTCTGTGTATATCCTAAAATTCCTAGATTTGAAGACACTGTTTTCACTGGATTGCTTTTAGTCCTTGACTTATGGGCATAATTGATACCAGAATTTTCAGTCATTGAGTTAAGTAATCATTGAGTGAGATACCACATAACTGCTTTGCTTAATCATCACAATCTTGCCACTCCTGCTTGCGGTTATTAAGCAATCTCCCAGGTTATTAAGTGGGTAAAGCAAAACAGCTATCTTTTGGAGGAACTCAACCCTATATGGGGCTGAAACCTTCTCACAGGTGCCCTTTCACTCTCAAAGAGGCTGGTTGAAAAAGTCTATCCTGAAATCCAAGCAGAATTTTGACACAGGGCAAATCAGCATTTGCATCCAGCTCCCAGAGACAACAGAACTCCCTCTGGCTTCTGGACGGTGGCTGCAAATATCCCACACTGAAAACACTCCATGCCAAATCCTACTTAAGTTTCAGAATGGACCTTTTTCAACCAGCACCAGAAAACCAGAAGAAGTCCTCTCAGCAAATGGCCTTGACTTGCAACCTTTCCTGCTGACTTTTGGGTTTGTTTTCTGGGGAAGCCCATAAGGAAGATTGCAAATGGCAATTACAGGATCTCAGAGTGCTTGACAAACAGTGATAAGTGCAAACCATGATAAGTGCAAGCTCCCAGATTGTAATAATGAGAATATGGGGGCATTGCACTGGCCTTAACTTTAACACATTCTTTGGCTCAGTATTTGTAAACAGCAATGGATCATGCCCAGTATTTCCTAATTGAACCACAGACAACTACAATGATCTAATACATATCGATTTTACAGAAGACAGTGTTGAAAAAGCACAGCACAATCTAAAACCATCTCTATCTATTGGACCAGATGGAATATGTGCCTACTTCTTAAAAAAGCTATCCACTGCCATAGCCGAACCTCTAAGCATAATCTTTGAAAAATCTTTCAGGACCAGTTCCTTGCCAAACCTATGGTCAAAAGCCACGGTCATCCCCATCTTCAAAAAGGGAGAGCCTAGCCTAGTTGAAAATTACAGACCAATCTCCTTATGCTGCATTATCTATAAAGTATGGAATCAATTATTAACCAATCCATTATCCTCCATTTAGAAACAAACAACCTACTTTCTAATAAACAATTTGGTTTTAGGAAAAAACTATCATGTAATCTGCAAGTCTTACACTGCAAAAACTTATGGACTACACAACTCGATCAGGGCAAAGCAATAGGCGCAATCTACATAGACTTCTGTAAAGCCTTTGATTCAATGGTACACGACAAACTACTCCTAAAACTAAAATCTTAAGGTATCTCTGGACACCTGCATAACTGGATAGAAACATTCCTGTCAAACAGACAACAAATGGTCAAAATTGGGAGCATCCTATCAAATTCTGTACCTGTCAACAGTGGTGTCCCCCAAGGCAGTGTTCTAGGACCAACTCTTTTCATACTCTACAAAAAAATGACCTCTGTGATCATATCAAGAGCAACTGCGTTCTCTTCACTGATGATGTAAAGCTATTCAACACCACAGACAATACTGCTACCCTTCAAAAAGACCTTGACTATGTATCAGAATGGTCAAACAAATGGCAACTTCAAATCTCAACAAATAAATGCTCTGCCCTACATATTGGCAAAAAAAATCAGAAAATAAAATACAGGCTGAATAGACAAGACCTTGTTGATGATTCAAACTGTGTCAAAGACCTTAGAGTACTCATATCAAAAAACCTAAGTTCTAGAGCCCACTGTAAGGCGTTAAGATTTGTTAACCTAATCTTATGTAGCTTTTTCTTTGGTAATATTACACTAATAATTAGAGCACATAAAACATTTGCTAGACCAATACTCGAATACAGCTCATCAGTCTGGAACCCACAGTACGTACCTGATATTAACACAATTGAGAAAGTCCAGAAATATTTCACAAGAAGAATTCTCCACTCCTCTACTCGTTGCAGAATACCTTATGCCACCAGACTTGAAATTCTAGACCTAGAAAACCTAGAACTATGCCGCCTTCAGTCCGATCTAAGTATAGTATATAAAATCATACATTGCAATGTCCTACCTGTCAATGAATACTTCAGCTTCAACCATAACAATACAAGAGCAAACAATAGATACAAACTCAAGGTTAAATGCACCAAACTTTATTGCAGGAAATATGACTTCAGCAACAGAGTGGTCAATGTCTGGAATACTCTACCTGACTCTGTGGTTTCTTCCCCAAACGCCAAAAACTTTAACCTTAGACGTAGGGGGCGTGCATAAGCGCACCAACATGCCTACCATCTCTGTCCTATTGTTTCTTTTATATTTTATTTTTCTTATATATATCCATGTATTCATAACTATGTTTTGTTACTTATACCTATTATCTTATAATCAATTGACAAAAATAAATAAAATAAAATAAATAAGTTCCTTTGTTCAGTGCCATCATAATTTCAAATGGTCACTGAACAAGTGGTCATTAACCAAGGACTTCATGAAGCTCTGTTTAGAGATGATGGAGGAGGGATTTTATACTATGTGAATATTTCTCCTTAGGATTTTTAGGCCCCTTGGGCATAATGACATGGACTTATTTATACGTTATTAAAGACCCACATTCTTGCACTTGTTTGTAACCCAATCATTTTTGTTCATTATCAGTAACTTTATAAAAATATTATTTATAATGTAGGCTCTAATAAAATAACTGGTCCATTATAAAATTCATTATCAAACTTAGAATTTTCCATATTAACCAAATATGTAACATAAATTCTTGGAATAGGATAAATCTATTTATTCCTGTTGATAAATAACATCTTTCAAATGATAGGACAAAGAACTGAAGTAATAATATCTATACAGGGCCCCTTTGAAATTAGAGGTGTTCTTTTAAAAAGAGTTTTGTGGTTGTTGTTCTTTAGTTTTTGGTTATCTAAAATATTGTTGTATTACAAACCGCCATTTCAATTTCTGATTATATTTTAAAAAATGATAACTTGATCACTAGCAGTAATATCAGAATCATTTGTCATTTAAGATTTACAAAGAGACATTGTTAACAATTATCAATGCATATTAAGATTAAATACAGCAACTAAAATACAAAATAATAACAATGGCATGAAAAGCATCAGAAATAATATTTGTGATGCTGTAGGAGTGGAGTAAAGCTCTTTCTACTTTAAATATTACTGGTGAATATCATATGAAAATATCTGTTGAGTTTGCAGTTCATACTTTAAATTTAGATTCTGTTGATAAATCTAAAATGTTATAGGACATTAGAGTTGGTGTGCTTAGGGAAAAATAATTCCATTGTAGATTGTTTACTGCAATTCTATCTGCTTGAAAATTATATGAAGTTAGTTCAGGTACAGTTTGAGCCCTGTACAAGGGCATATTGTACAAGCCAGCAGTGTACAACCCTGTACAAGCCAGCAGTGTGCAGCAGCAGCCAAAAAAGCTAATGCAATCCTAAGTTGTATTAACACAGGGATACAATCAAGATCAAGGGAAGTACTAATACCACTCTATACCACTCTATAAAGCCTTAGTAAGACCACACCTAGAGTACTGCATCCAGTTTTGGTCACCACCTTATAAAAAAGATTTTGAGGTTCTGGAAAAAAGTACAGAGAAGAGCAACCAGGATGATTAGGGGACTGGAGGCTAAAACATACAACGAACAGTTGCAGGAACTGGGCTTGGCTAGTCTAGTAAAAAGAAGGACCAGGGGAGACATGATAGTGGTCTTCCAGTATTTGAGGGGCTGCCACAGGGAGGAAGGGGTCAAACTATTTTCTAAAGTACCTGTAGCCCAGACAAGGAATAATGGATGGAAACTGACCAAGGAGAGATTTAACCTAGAAATAAGGAGAAACTTTCTGACAGTGAGAACAATCAACCAATGGAACACCTTGCCCTCGGAAGTTGTGGGAGTGCCATCACTTGAGACTTTCAAGAAGAGATTGGACTGCCATTTGTCAGAAATGGTGTAGGGTCTCCTGCTTGGGCAGGGGGTTGGACTAGATGACCTACAAGGTCCCTTCCAACTCTGATTATCTGTTATCTGTTATATGGAACTAAAGGCTATAACTGACGATCTTTCAAAATAGGCAGGATTGAATGGGGTACTCGTTATATAAAGTATAGCTTTCAAGGGAAATACAGATATGTAAGCTCTTAGCATGCAAATCTAAACAAACCCAGTTTCTAATGAAGGTTTGAGGAAAGACATTGGAAATACATTATTTCTTTAATAAAAGCATCCCAGTTCATCAACTGATCAACTTTCAAGTTAGCTTTATACTTGAATTTTTTAATTCTAAATTTATGAAGAAACTTGCAAATGGAGATATATTTTAATGTTTTAAAATAACACAATTAACTTCACTGAGTTAACCAATAGATTCTGGGTGCTACAAAAGGGCAATACAATCTTCAATTTATTTTGTTGAATTTCTTGCCTCTTGTAGCCAACTGTGATTTGCATTTGTTTTTTTCAGATTTTTAATTCTCAATCTGATTTAAATAATTCAGCATAGTGATGTTTAAAATCTGATAATCTGGAAGGTGATAATGAAGTTGAATGTCATGAAAAGGCAAAAGTGAATAGATATTTTGGTATATTTGTACCCACACAGAGAAACTCTCCATATTGTTAGGAATAGACACCCAAATATGAAGTTTTGTATTCTTGTTAATTAATAGAATCTTTTGTGCCCCAAGTTGGATAATTCACCACTTCTGTAGAAAATTTGACAGGAAGACTTAGCCCTCAAAATGGTTGGATTTAATTTGCAGTGGCATTACCACTCTGAAGATGGGACATTCATGTTTACTGTTATCTACACGACAAGCCTAATAGCAAGAGGATGGACAACTAGGTCACTAATAGTAATTTTTGCAAATTGGTATACAATATGATTGTGTAGGGCACAGTCCCATCAAGCTTGATTCCACAACGTAACTTTTGCAATAAAAAAATAATCGATTTAAGCAGGAGGACTCTGATATGTTGCATGCAAAATATAGAGGTTTATTGACTTTGAGTTTCTAATTCTACATTTCCCACATACCTCTTTGTTCAACTACCAGGCTAGTTGCTCTGAGAAATCAGAAAGCTTACAACCAAGCCCTCAACAAATACATATGAGATCCTTCCTCTGACAGTGGGCTTTTAGGCAGATTTACTGAATAGTATTCTTATAATTAATATTGAGAACCAACAATCCATATTTGTCTGAGAATTAAATCAGTGCAATTTATGTAATATTATTTATTATCTACCCCAGGGGTCCCCAATCCCTGACCTCAGCCCACTACTGGCCCTTGAGTATTTCAAAACTTGGCCATGGAGGTGGCTGGTGAGCATGCCCACATACACATCCCCACCTGCACGTATGTCCCGTACTCGTGCAAATGGAGCTATTGGGTGTGTGCACTTATCCACAACTTGTGTGGAACCATCCCTTCTCCCTCCCCTTGCCTGTCTGCAAAGATGGAAAGGTTGTAAAACTCTGATCTACCTTTTTGGTGCCCTAGGCAAAATATAACGTTACTAAGAAGACATTTTAAATAATAGATATTTAAACAACACTTGAAAAACAGTAAAACTATGAGAGCAAAATAACAATAAACAGTATGGGGAGAAAATTTCAGTAAAGAATGCATGTAACAAAAAATTCCTCGGAGAAAAGGAGAGCTTGGCTTGGTATTAAAATATTAAAAACAATATTGAACCATTATTGGAAGAGTTTGAACTTGTGTTTTCTGCCATTGGCTACTGGGTTTTTGTCTGATTATTGTCTGACAGTAGTTATGCCCTTGGTTATGTGCAGTATCTTTGAGATACAACACTCACCCTTAGAAGACATGTTGTACCTTTGTCATCATTTCTTTTCTGCATTTGGCTCTTCTTGTTCAATGGAGATTAGTTAACCAGAGAAGATATGTCATGTGGGCTGTATTCTATTTATCTAACTCAAAAAGCTGTAATTGGGTTGCTAATACAAGATATAATCTAAGCAAAATGTCAGTTCTGCACCTGATGGCTGACAGTTGCCACAATAGAATTTGTATACACTGTGTTTACTTGGAAGACAGAGAAATTGTAGGATTTTACAACTACTGGTTAGACATCTGTAGTTTCTAAGCTTCCATTATGATGAAAAATAGGCCTTTTGTAAAAAAAAATCTTTTCATTTCTGAATAAATTAAACATTAAGCAACTCTCCATTATTTAAAAGAAATGTGAAAGCTATGATTCAAAGATATCACCCACAAAATATATGATTAAAAACCTACCATAATTATTCTTGGAAGAGTATATGCAGATTTGGCATTATTTGGAGGGCATTAGAATATCATTAGGTTTAATTATATTCCAGTCATGAACAGTATTTTTCAAAATAATATCATTGAAAAATATAATTTTTGATTAATAAAAGTTGCTTTCCCTCAGCTGTAGGATTCTGTGGATTTAAGTTCTTATTATGATGCATAACTAGGCAGTTATGAGGCTATGGATATAAAGATGTTGCAGAAATTTTGCCATAATCAAGTAAAATAAGGAAATACTGTACTGTACACATTAGATCAGTGAAGGGTGTGAAGCTATGTTATTCTGTTAGAATGGCTGTTAAAATAACCTACAAAAGGAGGATGTGACAAGTAAACACATCTTTATTAAAAAAAAAAAACACCTTAAAAAAATAAGAGTAATGTTACTCACCGAGTCTATTCAGACTTGAGTTGGTATTTATGTTTTTAGCACTGTCTTGCAGGTATCCATAGTGTAGCAACTTTTAAGTTTGTTCTTTCTTTCCTTTGCTATCTAAAAATAGCAGAGATATAGAGTGTATAATGATGATGGTTAACATTTTTTGATATAGAAATGGCTAGTTTATACTATTATAAAAGTAAAAGTAAAAAGTTGAGATTTGACGTTATTATCTTATTCTACTGCACCAAAAGGAGTTGGAAGTCAACACTTTTCCTTTCTTTTTCCCACACTTTTTCCTTACCTTTTCCTTCTGCTATCTTTTCTACTATTTTGTTTTGTATTTTTGTATCTTATAGTATTATTACATAAACTAAATTTATCCCCAAAACGTGAAGTTGTCACCATGAAAGTGACACTCTTCAGGAGGGAGAAGGAGGGGCAAGATAAGTTAAAGCTAAGCAGGGGCAAATTTCCTAATGCCACATTTCCACTGTCATTAGAGAGACAATTTGGCTTAGGCATAGTAAATTATTATCAAACAATACATCTAAAGGCTGTAATATGGGTGAATATTTCATAATTACATTAATTTGGTTGGGTAAATTTATTATTGTGATTTTGGTACTATTATGTGATAACTTCTTAGGTTTTTGTGTCCTGAGACTTTACTAAATGAATGATAGAAGCTCTTTTAATGGGAACATATTTAAAATGGTTGGATACTCATGGCAGAAAGAGCAATTCACCACAGCTCATTTGTTTTAGATAGACTGCCATTAAGTGAATTAAAGCCTCTCCACTATTAAGCAGCTAGGTGTATCTATGTTTATGTTTAAAAAATGCTTGATGCATTATTGGAAGTTCCTCAAAGCATTTTAAAAGCAATTAAAGAATTAGCATAGTGCTAATGTAGTGAATTTGGCTTATTTATTATTTTAATGAAGCATGAATACATACCTGTATTTTATTTTACTACTATAGAGATCATTATTAGAGCCATTGACCAACTACTCTACTGAATGTTAGCTGATCAGTTTGTAATTTTACTGAAAAATGAATCAATTAGTACAAGTAGAAAGGAAAAAATAGAATCTCATTTTTATAAGGGAGGCAGTAGTGTTAAAATAATATATTTTCATGTTCAAAAACATCAGCTAAACAAAGGTATCAGCCAAATGGTTGCTTTAAAAACCATTGATGGGCCACATTTAAGAAACTTCAATAGTCATTTGGTATTATTAATCCTATGTGGGGTGCCTTCTAAGTTTCTTGGGGTCTTCAGGACCACTTGTGTGAAAATAATTACCTTATGCAATTAGTTTGAATAGCTTCACCTCTGGTAATTCCATCCCTTTCAATGCCCAATAGAAAGGGCAGTTTCTTATCATTGGCAATCGATACAGTATTTTCAGAACATTAACAGAAATAAAATATAGAAACACATCAAGGGTCCTAGCCCAGCATTGATCTAATTATGGGGAATTCTGTTTTAAAATTGTGTAATGTGATTTGGCTGCATATTATTAAAGAATACAACACAGAACAATTTCCCCAGAAGACTGCTGTAATTTTAATCGAGTGGAAGTGCTGATTTTGCATGATTAAACTGAATATGCCTGAAGGTCTCAGCTCAAGTAAGGTAATAAATAACAGCACATTGAAAATCTCCGTATGTTGCAGTTCTAGTATAAACCGATATCATACTGAGTTGAAAAACAACAATTTAAATAAGACAATTTTAAATCATGTTTTTGTCTTAATATTAGATTACTAGACTAGAGTTTGGGAACAAGCATGGATACATTGCAATGACTCCCAACTCTCCTTTTATACTAAAAATATGTAAGTGATAACTTGGCTAGATAAATGCTTTACTATTCAGATTACACAATGTATGCTTCCTAGGCTTGTTCAGTGTATCAGAATTGATCGTAAGGAGATGTTTAAGAACACATGGATAGATGAACACATTATATGTCATTCATTAAAGCAATTGGATATTTTTAGAACTTTTTATGCATCTCCAACAAAAAAAAAAATTATAACATGTTTTATTGTATGCATCTTTCTGTAAAGATTCACACCAGACCTATAGTGAGGATTAAATAATTTTTCATTTTGTTTGGAAATAAATTGTCAGTACAATGTAGCAGAAACACTTGAGTTCTTCCAGGTTACTGCATTTTGTACTAATTGAATTTTCTGGACTAGACACAAAGACAATCTCATCTAGAGCATATTATATTCATGACCTCTGGTAATTTCCAGTGCCTGGTCAATTGTTTGAAGGTCATTTTTCCCATAAAGGAAAGAAATAGGTATATCAAAGCAAAGCTGATTAAACTTGTCACTTGCTGTTGGAATAATCTGATAATCGTGGGAGCGATACAGATACAGAATCATCTTGAAAACCAAATATCTGTGTGTTTCCCTTGGAAATTGTGATTACACTGAAAATTAAAGAAAACATCTCCATCTTGACTAAAATAATTTCATTTTATTATTATTCACCCTATCCAGAAAAACTACTTAGGTGTCGTGAATATCCTGATAGTTTCCAAATATCTTGCACTGATTTAATAGGGATTGAAACGTATGCAAGTTAGCATGGAACCATGTAATACAGTATCTTCCATTTCAAAGAGCAAAATCTCTTCAAGCAAAATGATCTGAAATCTTTTTCAATGGAACTAATGCAAAGCATTGCTTTCTATTTCCAAATTTCTCAAGTGATCTGGGAAGTGACTGAAGTATTGAATGCTTCTAAGAGAACCGTAAGAACCATTTTACGCCTTTGATTTGTCCAAATACAAAATTAACCAAATTAAAAAATCACAGTTTCTTTATATACAATTCATTATATAGCAAGGCAAATATAAACACTTGAAGTAGGGTTTCTAAATGGGTGTAAATGTTTATGAATATTGCAAAATGGTCAGAGTATATAGAAGGGGAAATTTAGAATTTAATATACCATAATCTACCAAATACAAAATTAATTATATTTCAAATTTCTCAAGTTTCTTAGCCTGTGTAAATACCAGATATCTCCAATACATTATTTCATATATGGTGCATATTACAAATTTATAATTCCAAAATATCTTTGATTTTTTTATTCACAAACTTCATCACCCATTTCCCTAATGTGGATTTTTTGTGTGTGGCAGAAGATAGAGACAAAAACAGATATACAGACACATATATATATACTTGTGATTTATCCTTCTCCATTAACTGAATCGGACTGACATTCTGAATCATGCCTTTTCTATCCTTTGACATATAGGGTGGCCACCTGCCCACAGATTTCTGGATACTAAAAATGAAATTCATAAGATTTAAGTTAAAACTAAAATATAAATATTTTATTTATGTATTTATCTACTAAATAATAATAGATAGTATTTTACTAGACCTTCCTCTGAATTGATTTTTAGAAGTGCATTTTATCCAGAATGAATGAATGGTAGAATGTATAATATGATTTGCTAAATAAATCATTAAAAGTGTCTTCATCTTCACCTATTTCCTTATTAACTCTGAGTTTATTACTGCTATTAAATATGTATTAATTTCACAAGAAATTGGTATGTGTATGTGGCTCTCTACATGTATCAAAGGAAAGTGGTATTTCATGTACATAGACAAATTAGGGGGATTAGTAACAAGGATTCAGGTAATCTACCTGTTCATGGTAATCAACTAAATATATTTAGGTAGAATTTAGAGAATACAAATCTACTAACAGAACATCACAGATATTGGCAAAAGGGTCATTAGAGAAAATAATCATATCTTTGGAGAATATAATTAGATCTCATATATTATGCAGTTGCCTGAATACATTCATGCCCTTTCAAAAATAGCAATAGCACTTAGACTTATATACTACCCCATAGTTTTTTACAACACTCTCTGGGTGGTTTACAGAGACAACATATTGCCTCCAACAGTTAAGATTCTCATTTTACTGATCTTGAAAGGATGAAAGGCCAAGTCAACCTTGAATGGAACTTTAGTCTGCGGGCAGAGTTTGCTTGTGATACTGCATTCTAACTACTGCACTACCAAGGTTCTTTATTCCTTAATTGTTCAGCAAGATAAAGTACCATAAGTACAATTTGAGCACTTAGCACTATTTTATCTCTACAAATGTCATAAAAGTTAATAAATTGATTTATGCTGAGCTGCTTTCCACTAATTCTCCAACTTACTTAAAATAACTCAATGAAAATCAAGTCTCACCAATAAGTTTCAAACTATTATAGTCAAGCTATTATAATTATGTGAGAATGATATTGTTTTACTTATGATAAATAAAATTATACAATAAAAATCTATACTACAAGCTTATTACTTGGAATCTTGATTGTAAGATTCAAGTTGAAAAAATATTTTCCTTGTTTGACTAAATAAAAGTATACAGGTGGATTATAACTTAAGCAATGATATTTGCTTAATGCTGTTGAATCAGTGATTTGTTATAGAATATTTGAAACATGATATGTGCTATTGATATCTTATCTTTATAGAAGATTATACATTATGTCTTATTTTTTTCTCTGATAGATGATTAAATGGGAATAGAAAAGGGAACTGTTTTTCTCTTGTCCTTTGTTTTAAATAACTGTGTGTCGATAAAGAAGAATATGGAAGATGGAGTATTCTCTTTCCATTATGTCCCAGATCTGCAGAAGTATGGTCTTTCAAGTGAAACAAGTGAATGGCAGTGTACTTTCATATCGTAACTGATGTACCAAAAAGCAGCTGTTGATCTCTTTTTGAAATAGTCTATATCACTGCAATAGAGGATAAAATTATGAAAGCTGGATATTTTTATGCAATACAGTCAGTGCATTTTAAATTATTGCTATTATTTTAAATATTACTTTATTTTATATTTGCTGAAATATTAACTCCATTTACTGAAATGTGAACTTTTGTTTCATTGGAAACAATCTATATCTTTGAGTACAGCTTATAACAATGACAACCAGGAAGCTTGCAATAATCCAAGTATCTTTATATATTCATCTGCCTTCTAGAGTACTTGGCTAAAATTTCAAAATATATCTTGAAATTTAACTTTTTCTTTCATATCTAAGCAAGTCATATTTTTCTTTCAAAGGTCATTCCTTTTAAAGATCCAATGTAGTTCTGCTCTTAAAGATTTTTTTCAAAACCATACTTACATCCTCCAATATTTTGTGGTGAAAGGCACATTTTTCATTTTAAAATATGTTATGGATATCACCATCATAAGTTCAAATGTATCAAACACTAATTTCACAGGCAGATGAAATCAGTAAAACTAAATGATATGTAACTTTCCCAATACATTGCAGATATATAGAGAGAGCACCAAAATCAAAGTCATGATTCTGTCATTCTGGATATGCATGCACATGGATTTATACACTGAAAAAGAGAACTATTATCACACTCTATCAGTGCACAGCATCCATTAATCATTGTCCATTATTCATTTTTATATTTTCTTCAGGTTCATTATGAATATACAGAGCCCTACACATAGCAAAGAAATAAAGAAGACTTTTCCCTGCTTTTCTATCTATCTACTTAATCATCTGGACTGATATAGCTAGTACCTCTCATTGCTGTTTATGGGCATCTCCACTGGAATTCTGTTTGTTTAGTTTTTATTCCTAACATATCAGGCTTTGTCACTTATTTTTGCCATTTTAATTAGTTCCCCACCCATGTACTTGGCCTTCTTCCACCTCTATTCCTAATAGATAGTGGCCATGAAATCTGTCCCTCTTTAAAACATTTTTCCCCAAATGCTTCAGAACCAATCACTGGCTTTCAGGTATTTGCATTCTGTAATTACTTGGAATTTCATTGGATCCCAAGAAGATTGTGGAAAACATAGTTAAATAATGCAAGATGCTAATATCAGAATTAATTAATACCAGTAATTAATCAAGAACAAATAGCTTTAGTACATCTTGTAGGCACAAAATATCTGAATAAGATAATATTTGTGGACATTATACCATTCCCTTACTTGCACCATTATTATGATTATTACTCTGTTGTTTTGCATGTACACTGAGCACTTCTGCACCAGCGGCAAATTCTTTCTGTGTGTTATCATACTTGGCCAAATAAAGCATTCTATGTGTCAAAGACTTGAGGGAAGAGGGATACATTTAATGGTTTTTATTTTTACACACATATATCTAAAAGTTTTTAAAACCTTTTAGATATATAACTTCCTTTATTTTTTTTGAAATTACAAATTTTCTATGAGGAACAGTGACTGTTCCCTAATAAGATACATGAACTTTTAACATATAATGAATAAGTGCCTAACGTCTTCAATCAAAAAGTCTACAATATGGGTTGTAAAGGCCATGGAACCAGTTACTTTAAAAAGAAACTCTGAACTCCTGACCAAGACACAAAGTAGTAAATTATTGTGAGCCTGGGAAGCTGGACTTCTAATTGGCAGCTGACAATCCCTCCCTCATTTCTATTTCCAGTGAACCCTAAAAAAATCACTGTCGAAGCTATATTCACTGGCTATTTTATTAGCTGCATTTAACTGAAGGGATTTTTTGTTGTTGTTAATTTTTTTTCCCTTAGAGAACCCTATGGAATTCTCATATTCGCAAACATCCTGCCATTTTGGGGGCTCACAAAAGAAGGAACATTAGGGATAGTCAAGATCTGTCAAGGATCTTGGAGTACTCATCTCAAATGACCTACGTGCTAGAGCCCACTGTAACCACATAGCCAAAAAGGCATTAAGAGTTGTTAACCTAATCTTACGTAGCTTTTTCTCTGGTAATATTACACTAATAACTAGAGCATACAAAACATATGCTAGACCAATACTCGAATACAACTCATCAGTCTGGAACCCACATTACATATCTGATATTAACATAGTTGAGAAAGTCCAGAAATATTTTAGAAGACTTCTTCACTCCTCTACTCATTGCAGAATACCTTATGCCACCAGACTCGAAATTCTAGACCTAGAAAACCTAGAACTATGCCACATTCAGTCCGATCTAAGTATAGTATATAAAATCATGCATTGCAATGTCCTACCTGTCAATGAATACCTCATTTTCAACCATAAAATGCAAAGAGCAAACAATAGATACAAATTCAAGGTTAATCGCATCAAACTTGATTGCAGAAAATACGACTTCAGCAACAGAGTGGTCATTGTCTGGAATACTCTACCTGACTCTGTGGTTTCTTCCCCCAAACCCCAAAACTTTAATCTTAGATTGTCTGCTACTGACCTGACCCCTTTCCTAAGAGGTCTGTAGGGGGCATCATAAGCGCACCAATGTGTTTACCCTCCCTGTCCTATTGTTTCTTTTAATTTTTTTTATTTTTCTTATATGTATCCATGTATTCATATCTATGTTTTTTCTTATATCTATTATCTTGCAAGCAATTGACAAATAAATAAATAATAAATAAATAATATAAAATAATAAAAAAATAAAATAAAATGTGCATGATCTTGAATCAGTTTTTTTTCCTACTACTGCAGCCAGAAAACAACCAAGAGCCCATGCCAGCCTTGGATGTGTCTTCTGGTAGTTAGTTACATGATCTACTCTACTCCTCTGTTTTTCTGCCTGATCTGCCATTCAGGAGGAAGCCTGGAGATGTGTATATAAAGCAAGAACATTAAAAATATTTTAAATTATGAAGAAGCAAAATAAAAAGACTATTTTATAATTATTTAAATAACCTTTAATAAACTACTTTGAGCGTATTGAAAATGAAGTTTAATATATTAACTACATTAAATTTATGCAAAATGAAAATTAAAATAAATAAATAAATTCTATGAGCTGATGGAAATTAGGTAACTGAAGAGTAAAATATCTACATAGCATCAAAATAGTGGAAGAATGGAATAATGCAAGACTGGATAAATGATTCAGATGGCTCTTTATCCTATCAAATTTTGTGACTTTTGAGCATTTCTAAAACAAAAAGTTCCCTAAGCCATCTTGACTACAAAACATATAATAATACACTGTCTTGTGTATATTATACACAAATTGCATGGCAGAATTCAGTGAATTATTTTTCCTCAATTGCTGATCTATAACTGAACCTTGCAAATTGAATTTGCTCATGAAATTTAAATAATTAAATAGTCTTAGATTTGTCTGTTTAAATAGGAGAAGATGAAAAATGTCAGAAGACTGTCTGTAAATAGTGAATTAATGCAGGTACCTAAAGTGATATAAATAAAATGTTGCTGTAGAAAATAATTTGGCAAATACCATTAGCAAATAATCTGGAATGTAACTGTAAAAATCAATACCTTCTTTTTAAATAAGTAAAGTGCCTTGGTAAATTTAAAGTGCCATATATGAAGATTAAGCCTATGTTGTATATGAAATTGAGCCCCCATAACAATAAAACAGTGCACTATGAAGTTGACGCTTATGTAAATTGAAAGATATGGCTTAATGTGTTTTTGTTTGCAAATCTGGTCAGTGACCGTAATAAAAATATTCATTCGTTCATGGCTGTGGAACATCTCACAGATGAATGTTCATGAGAAAATGCTTGTAGATGAAAGCAATGAAATGTTAAATGATTTCTATATTTCATGTATTAGAGAGAATTGGAGAAGATTCATAACTTTGTTTGAATTGTTTTGTGGATTGTTTTTGTTTGTTTTAAAACAAAATAAGTACAGGTGCATTCCAGATTTGCCAGGAATAGAACTTTACCTTAGGAAAAGCAGTTAATTGCCTTGTCACTCCCTTTTCTAAGACAGCATTTATAATATCTTAAATTCTTTTCATGCCAGCAAAGTCATGCAAATTTTTCAGTTCTTTCCAGATATGTCAACAAGGGCAGAGAATATTGCCTGAACACTGATTCAAGGCAATCAGTTCAGGCAGTATTGTGTGATTGGTGAAGCAATCACTGGTGAAGCAGTAGAGGCCTTTCAGTTGTTTTCATGAAAAAAAAAAATCTTCAATTATAAAGACAAAAATGGATGAACTATTGGCAATCACTTATGATGTCAAAGTAAGTGTGTAGATAACAAAGTTGGAAATTTATTCATATTTTTTCATCTCTGAATATTATGTATAAATCCGATGATTGTAAAATTAATTAAATGCACTGAGTTCATAAATTAACAAGAACAAAGTAATGTTATATGATTGGATTTCATTCATTGCATAAGGTGACTTTAAATACACCAACTGGAATTTTAACTTGTTTGAGAATTAATAAACAACAGAGTTGCATTTAAAGGCAGTAAGGAAGGAAAATACACTTCATAGATTTGTAAAGAGTAAGAAATATAAGGAAAAAATTAAAAATATAAAATCTGAATTGGCACAGCGTAAAAAAGGAAATAATTCTGTAATTTGCATAGAATATTGTAGAATTGTATTGTTGCTTAAGAATATAGAACAATTAAATTAAATAGCAACAAAGCATAGAAAAAAACCTGTCAATATATTCTCCAATCAAAAAAACATGTTTATATTTTTATTCCATTTTTCCTCTATGGACTATCTTAGTTCAACATATATTGATTTCCCCTCCCTTCTGTCACACCATTTCAACTTCAAAATAATCTGAGAAATAAGTTATTTTCAGACCTAGTATCATTGATGGGGAAAAATTAGAACCTGGAATCTCTCACTTCTATGCAAAACTTTAATTTCTTTTCATGTTCCTCCAACATTGCATTTCATTGGTAATATAACTTGAGAACTCTCTGATAATACAAATTAGATCATATTTTAGGAATTACTAGCCTTTATCATCTTCACACTCTGCCCTGTACTACAGAGTATTGTAGAACAAATCTCAGGAGAGATTGCAGCACTCAATAAAAGTAGGGATATTGGAGAGAAGTGTGTAACAAGACAAAAAAATGTACTTTAAAAAGTACTGTCTCAAATTGCTATAAAGAGCTATAAATTATCATTTATCCTGGATCTGTAATAAGGACCCTCTGACAAAGAACGCAATGTTCTCAACATATTAAATGTATGATTCAGCACTTGCTATCATATTTACAAGGTGTTGCAATAACTACAAAAATATAAAATGCCTTTGCTAAAATGAGTTGTTTTAAAATATTATATCCTTGGAAAATTGTATATACACACTATTAAAATGCATAGATATGAACCTCAGTATATGCATCTTTAAAACTAAGTATTTTGTATTTTATATTTATTTATTTATTTATTTGTTCATGCTTCTATACCGCTCCCTCTCCCAAAAAGGGACTCGAGGCGGTGTACATTCAACAACGAAACAGTACAAGTAACGGAAATAAAATAAATAAAAATCTAAAATGGTTAAGAATAACACCCATCAGAAAAATTATCCAAAATTTGAAATTTAACCCGAATGATTCAATTGGCTAGACCGGCCTGCTTGAACAGCAAGGTCTTAACTGCGCGCCGGAAGGTCAGGATGTCTGACATGGCTCGTATCTCCGAGGGGAGACAATTCCAGAGGGATGGGGCTCCCACAGAGAAAGCACGTAGTCTCGGGGCTGCTAGTCGGCAGTGACTTAGTGGTGGGACCCCGAGCATGGCGACTCTGTGGGAGCGTACTGGGCGGCGGGAGGTTGTTGGTGGCAGAAGGCGATCCCGTAAGTATCCAGGTCCCGAGCCATGGAGCACTTTGAATACTATTAGTACCACCTTGAATCGAATCCGGAAGGCCACAGGAAGCCAGTGCAGCCAGCGGAGAAGAGGTGTTATGTGGGCGTCCCGAGGGGATATATTATATATTTTTATATAATAAAAATCAAACTAAAAATCAAGGTAATTGGAAAATAGTGAGACTATATTCAAATTATTTTTAATAAGGAAAAATTGGAATGAAAATGTTATATAATATTGTAAAAATATAAATACATGGCAGGATAAAGATATCAACTAAGGGATATCCCTTAGTTATCTATTTAGTTCATTTTTATCAAATAGCATCCAGATATAGTATAAATTACTTGACATATACTCAGCTTAGGCATTTTTAAAAGCAAATTTCTGAACTCTGTAAAACCTAAGATGCAAGGCAAGATACTCAGGAACATTTATAATATATATGTACGTAGAATACATATACAAGGTAATGGAGAAGGATCTTTGGATTGCTTTTTTTCTTGCTAATTTTTCAGTTTAATTTTCAGGCTATGTATAGAATATGCCAAACTTAAATGCATTTGTGATTGTGTAATAAACAATATATTAAAGCCATAATGTAACCTAGCAAAAATAGGATATGGTTTTTCTACTCAGTGGGAGGAATAAAGGATCAGTGATAGATAGATGAATACTATTGATTTCAAACACATTCACATTTCTTAAATAGGTAATTGTAGTAAGCTCTTCTTCTCCAATACCTTTTCTTGCCTTGGAAATAAATATATCCATCTTTCACTTTAAATTCAACAGCTATGTGACGTTCTTTGTGCTCCAGCTCAAGATTGCTAGACAACACTTTAAAATGTAATGTAAAATGTATATGGAATGAATGTTGGCTGACATAAATATGGGAATGTTGGTTGATATACAGAGGGGTGGACCCAGCTCCTGATCAGCTATGAGTTTTCTTCGACTGGCTGGGAAATTGGGGCAGAACTCGCATCTTTTTTATATGGGATATCGGAACTGGTGAAAGAGTCTCTAGCTCTTAAGTTCTTAAATTGTACGAAGTTGTGACTGCTATATATACTGTGAATGAAACTTTAGAGAGTTATATTGGATAATATAAAATATTGCAAGGGAATGAGTAATGCTTGCTGTGTTTACTTCCTTTTGGATTGATTGAGTGACTGATGAAAATCAAGAACAGATTGATTACATCAGCAGTGAACAAATACGCAATATTCTTCTTTTTTCTGCATTAATTCTGCTAGGTTTCCCAGTCCTCATCAATATTATGCACTCTTCAAATAATATTAAATATAACTCTGACCAATAAATAAGATCATTTATCCTGCACAGTTTTAAATAGTTTCAGAAAACAAAATTGTTAGTTCATACTTAATTATAACTAAATACTCTAAGCTAGGCCAGTGTAGCAGTTGGTTGGCTGATCTTTGTACCTCCACTCTTTACTGTCTCATTTGGGTCCAAACCAATGTTGTGACAGTTGTTTTAGCTTTCATCTCCTCAAATTTCTCTTTTGATGCAATGTCATGTTGCCAATGTAGACTTCTTATCTTAGCACTTTAGGCTTTTCATGAAGGCATATTTTATTAATCCTTTATGTACTTGGGTATATAACCTAGTACATGGGATAGGATATATTGTTGGTTCCATTCACAAAGAGATTAATGTTTCATCTCTTGTATTTTGTATATCAGTTGCCATTTTGCAAATTTGATTGTCTTTGATCTCCAGTGAAGGACTATAGTTAATTTTATGATAATCTAACATTGGTCTAGAACCATCCTTAACTATATGTGCAAAATAAATAAATGTCTTTAGCTACTTTTTCAAACATAGCTATATTTGTATATGTTGTTACAATGATGATCACTAGCAGCAAGTGGTTCTATTAGATATCCAGAGGCAATAATCATACATAGGGAGTGCAGGCAATGCAACAAATGTTTATTTGCTACAAGATTTAAAACACAGAGAGAAGGGTAAATGAAATATTACCCAAATCCATATGTATTCTGCTACCAGAATCTCAATTGAGGAGACCCCTAGACAGTCCAATAGAGCATACATTTTCCCAAAACATACACACAAGTCCCCGAAGTCATCATTTGTCATTTATATTTTAAATTTCACTTACTGGGCAAAGGGCCAGGGACATTCTTATCTAGATATTCCTAGGCCTTTGCAGGAATCCTATTAGAAAGATACATTAGGTAGAAGATTCATTTACATAGGTTTGTGTCAGTTTTCTATATTAGGGGCAAATCCAAGTACAAATAGATAAAGCAGGAAACACAGTAAATTGTTTTAACTTATTTATGTGAATTAAAAAAAATATGACAGCCCACTATTTGTTTCTTTTACATTGCCAATATATATGTGCAGGTATGCAGCTGTTGAGAGAATATGTATTTTAGTATTGCCAGTAGTAGATAATTGAAGCTTGGGGGTTGAACTGTGGAATCCTTGGTGCTCTCTGAGCTTGTTTGCTTGCAGACATTTCATTACCCAATTAGGTAATAATATCATCAGCATTGATGTTGTTACTTAGTCAGTTAATGAAATGTCTGGAAGCAAAGAAACCAAAGTCAGAGAACACTAAGTATTCTACGTTTAAGTGCTTGGACAGATAGGGAGATTTTTGCCTAAGGACATTAATTTCATTGGTTCAACTCTGTTGGGAGGGAGAAAACACCTATTTCATATATTTTAATTGTCATGAAAACATCTAAAAAATTAATACTGAGAATAATTAATTTAATTGTGATCTCAGATAATGTTTCAATTAATATTTCATTTTAAGGATTCTCAGTTAATGGTAAGTAGTATTTTAATACTTATTTCACAAATGATGATTTTTTTTTCAATTATATTAAATAGCAAACACAACAATTTATCTTCTGGATATATGTGGAATTTAATTGAATATTATCCTTTATAGAATGTTTCAAAAGTTTTAATATATTTTTGTTAGTCAAGAGGATTATACTGAATCCTGAAAAAGAATTTATTGCTCCATAGATCAAAGACTGGATTAAAAAAATGTGTAACCTCTATCAATTTTTGAAAAGGTTGAGATTTTTTTTTCTACTCTAATAAAAATGATAAGTTAGGTTTCCCTTTGGTATATATTGTATTTAATATTTTTCAAGAACAATTTTATGTATGATATAAAATATGTATTTATTTCCCATGCTTATAAATTGTATAAATAACTTAAGGTGGATGTCTATGGAAATTCTCAGTCATCCAGGACATGGTTGTCCCAAAGGTGCTTTTTCAAGAGGCAACTGGACTTTCTGGTTTTTCTTTGAACACATTTTGCTTCTCACCCAAGAAGCTTCTTCAGCTCTCAGAGCTTCAGTTCAGTATTACCATTTTTGGTTTGTTTAGTATAGTGTTTGTTTGTTTTTCTAATTACAGCATTAGACATAGAATCACCATAAGATTATCTTGCAATAATGCTACTCTTCAGTTCAGCTGACTAATTTAACTTCTTTTAACCTTCTCTCTTCTTCCTCTCCAGCTCTCCTGTCTCTCATTTTATTTCTTTTGTCCTCAATATACTCTTGCCTTTTAACTCAAGAATTCATTTCTGTTGAGATAGTAAAGGCAATCTTTTTTCATCAAGGTCTACTTTTTCCACTTAAAAAAAGTCTTGCAAGGATAATGATTCAATTTGGTCATTACTTAAGTCTATAAAACAGTGAAGAAGCAAAATTTCTAGTTTGCACAATTTGCACCTTCTTAAGTGTTTGAAGAGATGAAATGGCAATATGCAGTTAAATGTTTCTCATCAGACCCTTATTCTGCCATTCTTTGTATTTTCTATTTGTTTTCTTTAGGAATCCATGGCTATTAGCTTGGGTTTCTAAATGTATGTTAAAAGGCGGAATAGGTACGTTAATTGCCCTAGAATATATTAAATTGTGGAACACAATTTAAAGTGGTGCTAAAGCACACACACACACACACACACACACACACAAGAATGAACAAAAACTTGCAGCAAAAATAAAAAATAATAATAAAAAGTTTATTTCAAAATATAAATAGCAAGAAAAAAAATCAAGGAAACAGCCGGTCCACTAAAGAGAGATGATAGCAAGGAAGTAAAAGCAGTAGAGAGAAAGCAGAGATGATTAACTCATTCTTTGCATCAGTCTTCAGACAAAAAGAAACTATAGCCCAATCTACCAAAAACAACTGTAAAAGGCAGACTAGAAATAAAAATTAAAACAAGCAAGAAAATAGTAAGACAACACCTGATTTTGATAAATATAAAACACAGGGATCTGATCGAGTATATCCAGGGGTGGGATTCAAATGTTTTAACAACCGGTTCTGTGGGTTTGACTTAGGTGGTGGGTGTGGCTTGGTGATCATGTTATTGGCTGGGTGTGGCCAACTCAATATCACTCACATCAAGGTACACATCTCCTCGCCTGGCCTCTCATGACTGTGGGGATGCTGCAACAGTTCTAAGTGTGAAAAATGCTCATAAGTCACTTTTTTTCAGTGTCATTGTAACTTTGAATGGTCACTCCACACAAGCAAAGTACCAGTAAAGGAGGGGAAAAAAACTCCAGAGAAGTTCCTGAGACAGGAACTCTAGTCCTGACAAGAATGTAATAAGGGTTAACGGAGAGGCAGCTTCTGTAAGCAACACCAGAATGTTTCCTTCCTGCCTTCCTTACACGATTAGGCCAGTAATTTATTGTAACAACTGGTTCTCCAAATTGCTTAGAATATTAACAACCAGTTCTAGCGAATAGGTGTGAACTGGTAGAAACCCACCCCTGAGTATATCCCAGAGTTCTGATGAGCTGACATATAGTCTCAGAAACATTGTATTATATCTTTAAAAAATCTTGGAGCACTGGGGAACTACCAGAGGATTGGAAAATAAGTAATGTGGTTCCCATCATCAAAAAAAAAAAAAAAATGAGGAGAAACAGACCCAGGAAACCACAGAGCAATCAGCCTAACATCAATACTTGGGAAGATACTGGAAGAAATAATCAAAAAATAGATAATGTGAACATATAGAAATAAAGTTATAACTAGTGGCCAGCATGGGTTTGTTAAGAATAGATCATACCAAACCAATCTTATTTCATTCTTTGACAAACTGATTAAACTAGTAGACCAGTGAAATGCTGTGGAAATAACATATTTAGACTTCAGCAAGGCATCTGACAAATTAGACCACAACCTACTTCTTCTTAAACTTGAAAAATGTGGGATAGACAGCATCACCACCAGATGGATTTGTAATTGGCTGACAAACCATCAATGTGTAGTCCTTAATGGTACTACACGGAAGGACATAAGCAGTGGGATAACACAAAGTTCTGTCTTAGGCCTGGTACTCTTCAATATCTTCAAAAATGAAGCAACCTAGAATTGAGGAAAAACTTCCTAACTGTGAGGATAATTAACCAGTTGAACAGCTTTTCTTCAGTCATTGTGGGTGCTTCATCACTGGAGGTTTTTAAGAAGAGATTGGATAGTCACGTGTCTGAAACAGTATAGGATCTCCTGCTTGAGCAGGGGACTGGACTAGAAAACCTGGAATAGAACTGGAAGGTCCCTTCCAGCTCTATTCTGATTCTAACATGGCAAAACATATTGGCACTCTATGCTGTAATTGTTAACACACAATTGACTGGATTGAAACATAGTTTGCTGAATCACAGCTTATGCTAAGTCATAATTTATTTTTTACAAACCGCAATTGCTGGGTTCATATATCTTTAAAAAAGATTTTTTCTAGTACAATGATCCTCTAAAATGGTAAATTGCTACAATCCCCTAAACAAATACATTTAAGAATAAATCAAGGTATAATTACTGCAATTAGTGGGTGGTTTCAACAGATCTATGTATGTATTTTTTCAAAACTCTGAGCTTGCTGTCTCTTTACTTGGGCAAGCCTGCTATGGATTTGTCCAGACAAAGGAAGGTGAATTTTAACAGTTCTGCTTTGCCAGTGAAAAAAGAAAGCCTCGAGATCCAGAGTCATCATTATACCTTCCTTAAACTGAAATCAAACCATATTTCAGCTTAATATGATATGTTATCAGGTATTCATATCTGCTGGGTATATATATGCATACACATTTTATGGCAATATTTTTTAACTTCATCAACCATAAAATATGCGGACTTCAACTCCCCGAATTCTACAGCCAGAAGGATGGGAGTTGAAGTTCATACATCCTAAAGTTGCTGAAGTTGAGAAACACTGTTCTATAATCAATAAATATGCCTTCAGCTAATGGATTTAAAAAAATGAAGCTTAATGGAATATGTCTGCTGTATATTTTATATTATATAGTAACATGCAAGATGTATTTGATATTTTTTTCTTTATTTCAGATATACTTGAGTGTTCTTTGCTACCTCTTAGATATGGTTTAAATTATATCTTGACACCCATTATATACCTCAAATACAAATGATTCTTTAGATGCAATGAGCTTTTATACACTAAAAAAGAGAAAAGAAAAAAAGAACATTTTTCAAATGGTAATTTTCCAGAAACACTTGCTAAGTCAAATTTACTTTGTATCTCCCTTGTAAATGGATGCCTGGTGCACTCTACATTTCTACTGTGTAATCTAAGAGTTTCATTACCAGAGAAGCAGGTGTTATTTTGTTTGTTTCAGCAAAATTGTTGAGTATTGCAGCAACTTAAGCAATGGTATGCATATTACATTGGAATATGAACAGGTGCATGCCCCCCTAATGTTATGGATATTATTAGGATGTGTATTTGCATATTAATATTTATGTCTCAATTATGCAGTTTAGTGTCACTTGTGAGCAGCTGTTTCAGGATAGAAAACTTCTGGTAAATTAGAAGAAGGGTTTCGAAGGGTGTTAAAAGATGGCAAGTTCTTGTAGGGCTTTTTTTTCCCGAGAAAACTTAAAGTTCATTTCTGAGCCAAACTTACACAGATTTTTGCGTCTGTTACCTTGAATAAGCTCCTTATTTTTCCATAAAGAGAGGGGTTTGTGCTTAAATTCTGATGGAACTTTCCACTTATGAAGCAGAAGGAAGCTGTGTGCTGATAATGGCAAGCAAGTTGCTATATAATATTGAAAATTCTAGATTCCTAAGATCTAATATTTAGTTTTATATAAAGGGATTATCTCTAAATAGGGTTTTTTCCATATTTTAAGCATATATAGATTTTTATTTATTTCTTTGATAAACTGTGATTAGGTCAACAAACCATCTAGTTTTATAATTTGTATATCATTTCTATTTATGTGCATGCCAAGAAACTATCTACTTTTCTAATTGTAAAATCTCTTTACCTGTGAACTTGGAAACAGTTCTGTTTTTCCTACAGGAAGAATTCTATTTGGCCTAGATTTACTGTCTGCAGAGAAACTTCCCCAAAATTGAAAGTATGTTGGTTTACACTTCTCTAAAATGTTATCTATTATGCAAAATTCTTAAAACTACTCAAAGCAAGTTGAGAGAACGTTGTCCCTCAATGGTCTTCTGCCCTTAAGACATCAGTTCTTTGGACTGGTTTGCTATGTTTACATATATTTTAACATCTGCTCAATTATTTTAACACTTAAGAGCAAATATAACATTAGTCCTCATGAAAGCATAGCAACCAAGCTAATTAGCATTTTGAACTGGGTTTAGAAAACATAGAAAACACTTTGGGGGAATATAAGTAGAAGAACACCCCATTTTACTTGTTGGGTATTACTTTTAGATATACGTAGGGTTGCAATTGAAAATATATGTGTATGGCACAATGATCTAAATATCAGAATATTGTTACAATCTGCAATATCTGAATCAAGTCAGAATAGGACATTGCTTAGAACCATAGAACACTAAAAAGCAATTGTGGAAGAGCAGGCTGCTTAAATATAATGCAGGTACCTGCTTTCCTCCTTTCCATTTAAGCTTTTTCCACAATGTTAGCCCTGTAGTTTTGCCAAAAAATTGGCAACATTGACACAGATATGGAAGCCACAAAAACAGTCAAATAATATAAAGTGTTTTTCTTGAAAGGTAGTAGGTGTTTCAGAAGAAAAGAAAGTGTAGAGGCACAGTAGAGAAAAGCAAAATATGGAAAGGTGCAAGTGCTGTACATCTTGGGCATTAACAGAGAAAATAAAAGCAGAAGAAATCCCAGAATGGAATTAAAGCAGAAGGCAGAATTGTGAGAAGAAACCATTTCTCTGTAATAATATAGAATGTAGAACAGCAGTAAAGAACAAAATGTAATAATATAATAATTATATTATAGAGTTTAGTGAAGAAAGTGTCTATCATCTATCTATCTATCTATCTATCTATCTATCTATCTATCTATCTATCTATCTATCTATCTATCTAATATATATGGCCTTATATATATATAACTTATATATATATAACTTATATATATATAAGTTACAGGTGGCTTACGGAATGAAAGCCTCAAATAGAAAATCCAGTAAACTCTTACATACACACATATCAGTGGTGGGATTCTTTTTTTTTTTTACTACCAGTTCTGTGGGCATGGATTGGTGGACATGGCAGGGGAAGGATACTGTAAAATCTCTAGTCACAGCTGGTATTTGCCAGTTCTCTGGACTACTCAAAATTTCCACTATCAGTTCTCCAGAATTGGTCAGAACCTTCTGAATACCACCTCTGACATATATCCATTGAATAGCAATCAAACAAAATATAGGAGAGAGACAATAGAATATACTTGTATATCACTTTTTATCTTGCTTTTTTCAAAATATTTCCTTAGATCAAGATTTTAAAAACTGTTTGTCCAGGGTCCAGTGCTTAAGTACCTGTTCTGAGTCCAGGTCAATTTAATTGGGTAAAAATAATATCTGGCAGTTCTATTTTTAAATAAATGCATTATTTAATTCTTATTTCCCAAAATCCCCATTTCTCACAGAAAAGAAAACACCAGGAGCCTCAAAACCTGGGTGGGTGTGGCCAACTCAACATCACTCCCACCCAGTCACATGACTCACACCCACCCTACCATATCTACCTAGGTTTTGTGGCTCCCAGTGTTTTCTGTGGGAACTGGGTCTCCCTCCCTCTCATTTCTGTTGTTTGTATTTTACCTTCTCAGGCCAGGCAAGGAGTGGCTGCGAGGGGAGGGTGAGGGGTGGGGCCAGCCAGCGGTGGGCTCACCCAACAGAGAGCCACAGCAGAGGGCCCAAAGAGCTGTATGTGGCTCCAGAGCCATGGTTGCTGACACCCGACCTAGGCCCTACAACAATAATTTAATCACTAGACCACATACAAATTATATTTTTACCTCTCTTAATAGTATCAATACATATGGATTTTCTAGTTTTGGGTATATTTTCTGAATCTAAATCTGATGCTTAGACTTATATAACTTATTTATGAATTAATGTTGTACAACATTTTATGTTATCCCAATACAATATTATAATAAAATGAACTGTATAATTCTCAGAATTTAGTAACCAGTTAAATACCTTTCTTTTTGCATGGTTTATAGGTCATTCCTAGATGCACCCAGTCAAACATGGGTTTCACTGAATTTATATGAATTTACAAACCCTCATGAATAGCAAGAAAGTCAGTTTGGGAAAACCATACATTTCAGGGGATTAAAGCAAAACTCATCACTGGAGAGTCCAAGGAGAAAATTATCTGATGTCCCTACTTGAAGCTGAACATTCTTTTACATGGAGAGGGAAAGAGATAATAATGGGCAAGCTGTGACATTTAAGAGATGAGGCAATTCCATGCTACAAAGTTAATGAGGGAAAAAATTATCCAGTTGAACTTTTGCACTTTAATTACCATGTTTGACCTTTTCTTTTCTGGCTCTTTTTTCTTCTTTTTCATTCTCTTTGATTCCTTTGTTTCTCTGCGTTTCTTCACTTTTCAAAATCTTATTAGCTCAGTATTCTTTTTGAGGTATCCCTTTTCTCTTTCCTCTCAGGGAAGGAGATGCCGCTGATTTCTAGTGATGTAATGATTTCTACATTAAAAATACTTACTTAGTGTAGGACATGATAGTATACTGAGTACTTGTATTTTTAAAATAGAATTTAGTTTTTCTTAAAAGAAAAGTATGCTCTTTTTTCTCATTCCATATAGTATGGTTCTAAAAATAAGGTCTGTGTATATGGGGTAGGATTCAGACATAGTCATCTTAAGATAGAGTCACTGCGTCAGTGGGATGGGTCGAAGAATAAATGAATGGATGGATACATACATAGTGGTTTGGTTTTTTTTCAAATCATCTGTATTAAACTTTACTAATCTAAACTCCATTTATTCCAGTAATCCTTGAATCATTGAATCACAAAACTGGAAGGGGTTATCATGTCCAATTCTCTGCTTAGTGCAGGAATACAAATTAAAGCATTACCAGTAAATGCCTGCCTAAAGTCATATTTATTTTAAAAAACATGATTTATTGAATATTTTATTGGATTTTACATAGCACTAAACTATAATGCATGGGTTTCCAAAGTCCCCAAAATGTTAGCAATTTGCATGCAACCTCTTATAGGTGGCAGCCATTCAACATGTATTAAATATATCAAAGAGCTTTCACAGAGCAGCTTGCTCAAGGACAGAATTCTGCCTTTTTGAAATCCCATCACCTTCTGTTCACTCTATTGTTTGAAATCTGCAGAATGATCTGAATGATCTGTAAATAATTGTCCTTATCTCATCTTTGCCTTATTTGTGCTTTATAGTTAAGCTTTCCACAGTTATTTTTTTTCTCTTCTAGTAGATTCAGGACTGGAATCATCTCTAAATTCCTTGTTAGTTACTCATTGCCTGTTAGTGTGAGTAGCAGATGTCTTTACAGCTTCTGCTGTTTATTTGGGTGACTCTTGATACAGTATAATTTTCAAAAGACATTAGTAGGTCAGCCTTATTTTTGACTGAAATCAAAAGTTCAATAATCAAGATCATTGTTTTGCTGTGAATAGCTATTGCCTAATTATGAAGTCTGTTACATTCCCCCTTTAAGTTCACATAATCCCCATCTTGCATAAGCAATGCAGCTGATGAAAAAAATGGCAGCAATCTGGGTAGAGAGAGTATCTTCTACCAGGGAAGAAGAAAGTTCTATAAAATGTTGATTTTCAATTTCTGTCTGTAGATCCCATTCCAAAGAGTTATGAATCATATCTACTTGGGAAGAAGTTCAGAGTTACTGAAGTTGTCTGTTTAATTTGTATTCATCTGCATTCTGGGCTAGTTTACATTGTGGAATGCACACACTATTCTCTTCTTCCTTTCCTCCCATTCTTCAGTTTTATATTTTATTGAATTGTAGCTGGAGCAGATAGATTACCTCCCAAGTATTATAACTTATAAAAAATAAATTAAAAGTCTATAAAATGAATTTGAAGTCTATAAAAATGAAAAAAACAAGTTTAAAGATAAAATAAAACTGAGAGCTTAAATTCAGAGCTTCTTACCTATCACCATGTTTAGGCCTTCCCCCTTTCATTTATGAAATGAAACAGCTAAAACATAATAGAGAACCATTATATTCCTTTGAGAATATCATTTAGGAATATAACACCAACCACTAGGGACCCTCCCTACTGGATTGGCAGAGAGCAAGGATGTCTCAAAGGGGGGGGGGCGGTTTCTAAATCTGCAAGATGATGGATGTGTTTTCCTCATCAATATCTCTCTTCTAAACATGTTTGATATTCACATACTGTATGTACAAAATGGGTAAAGATTCAGTAACATTATCCTGCCTGCAGTTATGTGTTCTCACTCAGGAGAACTGTATGCAAAAAGAATGGACTTGTCTACATGACTCTCAGTGGTGGGATTCAAATTTTTTACTACCGGTTCTGTGGGCGTGGCTTGGTGGCTGTGACAGGGGAAGGATACTATAAAATCTCCAGTCAGAGGTGGTATTTGCCAGTTCTCTGAAGTACTCAAAATGTCCGCTACCGGTTCTCCAGAACTGGTCAGAACCTGCTGAATACCACCTCTATTCTCATCCAAACTATTATATTCACCATCCTTAACTAGAAAAATGGATATTGGGGAAGGGCTAAGAGGCCTCCAGAGGTCTCTTAATACCCCATTTCTTCCAACATAGTATTTTTGCAATATGTGAAGGGAGAAAACAGGATAACCATTATCAATACTTTATATAAGACTGAGTAGTGGAAAACCCACCTTTATAGCTGCTTTCTATCATAATCTGAAGAATTGAATTGCAACTCTACTAGTTTTCTGGAGGAAAATTACTAAAATGGCAAAATCCTAATCCTAATCCAAAGAAACAGTTGATTATGAGTGCCTAACATGATTAGAAATTTTAGTATCTCAGTCAACTTTCCAACTGCATAGTAAGCTGCTTTGGAAAAAAAAGTGAAGTAGCATTCACTTAAATATGTACAGTATACACATTGTGTTAGAATAGCCATGAGGCTGTGGCTGACACTACAGCATTCTCTCTTTTCTTTTAACACCTTGTTTTGAAATTATAATGTGTCTTGAATATTGTTTTTTCTTCCAAACAGAGAAAGTATGGATAGCTTTACATGGCAGTTCAATGCTAATACATTAATATATTCATATTTGAGTCAATGAAACCACCTCTGAGTAAGCATTCTGATGTCAGCAGCTTACATGATTGAGACTTAGTCATTCTGCCATAGTAAGGTTATTATATAATGGGCCCTAAAAAAATGAGACTCCAAATGGCTGGCAATGCAGATCTTCAAAATATGAATCATTTTTGCTACCCTCATTCATATTTGCTTTTTTTTCTTAATTTGCCCATTCGCCTCTTTGCTGCATATACAGAATTTTCCACTATAAAAAATGAACACATTGTAAGTACTTCACTCTTATCTCCAGAGGAAACTCTTTATCAAGCTCAGTATGGATCTGAAAAGCCAAGTACATTTTGCTAAACTTCAAAATTTTTGCGTATCTTAATACAAGCATTTGCTTGTGCATCAAAGTATATGTTTATTTGAACTTAGCAATGCACCTGATGACTTGAACTGTCAAAAGGAACTGTCTAAAGGAAAATCCATAATAGTTTTTCTTTAAAAATATCTAGAAATTTAGTATTGAGAGAAAATAAGAGATAGTTTAGGTTGTTCCTAGTATGACCAGGGATAAATATTTTGCTACTTGAAACAAAAATAAGCTGTCCCTTTTCTCTTCCCATCACAAAAAATCATCATACATTGTATGAAAAGCAAACCAAAGTATTATAGTATATAATGCAAAAAATCTCAGAGGCATATATTAACATTCTTCGGCAATAAAAGCAAAGAAGAATACATTGATATGCAATATTTTGTCTTCCATGGTTTCAAAATTCTGTTGTTTGAGGCAGTTAGTTCATTCTGCTTAGTATTAAGTCTGAACTAAATTGTAATGGAATAGGATCATTTACACATGGCAGGATGTGTAAATGTTCTCACTCTGTCTTCTAAATCATGACAGAGTTGTTATATTTGGCTATTTCCAAATATAAAATGTACATTTAAAACATCAGATCCTTAAAAACAATAAAATTCTATATTTTGTCTAAAATTCTTTTTATTACTCATCATTAAAGGTTACATGCTAGTTTTAAGTTATTCAAAATATGAGAAATTACAACTTTCAGGTTTTATCGCCCCTGACTTATTCAATCATATCTGACTCTGTCTAAAATATTGACTTCCAAAACAGTAAGAAGGTTAAAAACTAAAACATGGCAACCCAAAACTAACAATATATAATATAATTGATAACATGCCAAGCATTGTGCCTCCAGTATACTGGGAGAAGCTAGGACACACTCAGTGTATTTGTTGCAGAATGCTGAGAAATTAACTTTGGATCCACAAAGCTGTTCAGAAGTCCTAAAACCAGATTCCACGTGGTATTCTCTTTATTCTATTATATTCAAATCATATATTTATTCCAAAAAAGTTACAAATTAACTTTATTTTCCATTTTAATCTATTCAATAATTTTTAAAAACTACTAATAATTTATCCATTTCAAATTTTATACTCCCTTTTTGCTTTTTCCATCACATTATTAAATATTAATTTTCTTTTAGTATATTCTCATTTCCATTTCAAATTAAATTTGTATCTAGTTTATCAATAATTCTTTATGTAACATCAATTCTAATATTTTTTGTGTCTATATTCTTAAAAACTACAATATATTTCCATGCAGAATCTCTTTTCCTAATCACCTACTACCCATCGTCTCTAATTTTCGGAGCTGTATAATTTCTTCTCATTTTAGCTTGCTTTCTCTTTTCTATCATTTTTTGGTCCTTTCCGTTCATTTTCCTTCTTTTTCCTATTATTTCCAAACTAATTCCAAATTGTTAGCTATTATTCCTTTTTGGTACAATCAAATCCGGCATTTAAAATGCCTGTTTTAGTGTCAAAATCCAAATAGTTATCCAATTCAATTTCAAAGTTTGTTATAATTAAATGTTTTTCTCAAGATTCTTCTCACATCCAGTTTAATTCTTTTCAAATCCAAAATCAATTTTCTTAATTATCCAATTTTCCTCTCACTCTTTAGTCGCCACTTCTACAATCTTTAATACCAATTCTTCTCTTCAATCCTTTTTAAAGTCCAAATATTTTGCTTGGTCCACACACTGTCCATAGCTTCAACTCTCCAGCACAGCCTTATTTCCCAGTCAGCCTTCTGTCTTCAGGGTAGCCATTTTAGACCACCACTGCAGCCCATCTTCAGAGGGAGTATACCTAGCCAGGGAGGGGAGATGTGGCTCACCTCGACCCAACAGGTGATCTTTCCCTTTTTTACCACCCCTCAATAGAGCATGGATTGAAGCCACGCACAATCATGGACTCCGATTTGTCTTCGATGGAAATGCCACTGGAAGCTCTTCCAGATATTAGTTTAATTAGATGAATTTTTAATTCATGGGGGGGGGGAATTCATGGGGGGGAAATGATATTGTCTTAGACAGAAGTGCCATTGGAAGCTCTTCCAGATATTAGTTTAATTAGATGAATTTTTAATTCATGGAGGGGGAAATGATATACTATTTCTATTATAAGGTTATAGTAAAAAGTGATGTACATTTCCATGAAATAATTAATCGGATGATAGACTGTGTTAAGCAAACATTGAATTGTTCTTTGAGAGCTATTTGCTAGATTTTAGAGAATATTATTTTATTTTAGAGGTGCTGGGTAATTGGGCTTACTACATTCAAAATGTGATGTGTTCTTTAATTTCTGTATTCTATAAAACAAGATACAAAATACCCTGAACAAGTCAGCTATTAAGAGAGACTGAGGGATAACAACTAGCTGAAAGTGAGCCAATGAGTTTTCATATTTGAAGATGGATTTGAAACTGGGTCTCAACAGTCTTAGTCTAAAAGCTTAACTTTAACCACATTGGAATTTTAACAAAAATGTCTGGAAGAAGCCTGACAAATCTACCAATCACTCTGATCTGAGTGTTTTCTGAACAGTATTCATCTATAGCGTAATGACAGCTGCATTATAGCATTTCAGAATTTGACATTATACTTTAAAACAAAATTCAGTAAAATACTGTAATTTAGAAAATGGTGTAAATTGGCAAGGGTCAGATACTCTGTCCATGAACCCTTCATTTTATCTTCTTTTGTGAAGTTATATTGAGAAATGTTAGTTTGTTCCAGGGTTTGCCACTTGGGAATCTCTAAAGTGTTACATCAGGACTATGACACTGTAAAGGGAATATATTATTAAACCCTTGAACTCACATAATGCAATGTGTTGATTGCTTAGATCAGAATCATTGAGGTAGGGCAGAAGCCAAACTGAGTTCAAAGCACTCAGATTTTGTTGAGACATGAAAAACAGAATATACATTCTCTGACTTTCCTTCACGTACTGTAATATAGCTCAAATCTGAACCAGCAATACATCAAGCATCCTTTTCATTTCAAGACAGTGGGCAGGTCTGAATAAACCACTTAGTGTCTGCCAATTGCAGGGAGATTTTTCTGTCAGTGCTAGTAATGGATCCTGAGTCCTGATTACTCAAAAGCTTCTGAAATCCCACAGGTTACTGGAAACTTTAAAAATACTTTTTTTCTCAAATGTATTTTCTCACTTGCTAAATATGACTATTATCAGACTTTTCTCTTTAGTTTTCAATGAAAAAATTATTTAAAGAAGCAGCAACTTTTTATCTTTTGGAGTTCTGATAATACCATCTAACAATTTTAAGAATGATACTTTTTAATATTAATACAGATATTTGCTGATATTCAGTATCTACAGTAAGACAAATTTATTTGCTTTCTATATGATATTCCATATAGATTCAAAAGAAATGGCAGGCAATACATCATTCATATAATTGGCATAGTACTTGGATCTCATAGATCTCAAAAACCACAAGCATAAAACTTCTAAGCATTCATATTTTTTGCAATATAATTTTTGCATGCAAATATGTTTTTTATCCTTAAGCTTGTGTTAACATTGTCTTACTTCAATTTCTACACATTACTGCAGGTAGCACAAAATATGGCCATTTTACTACAATTGTCTGTATATTAATCTGGGGATAGACAACATTATATAAAGTAATATGAGATAAGAAAAGGAAATACAGCTGTCTAGTTTATCCTCACCATTTGTTGTTTTTTAACTCTATCTCTTTATACTTTCAAACAACCCTTCTAGAAAGTCTATGCAGTTTCATATATTCTTTGTTCTTTAAATGTCCACCACTCTTCCTCTATTCCATTCAATCAGTTTGTCTTCTGCTTCTTCTCAGATAATGTTTCTTATTTAAAGTATTTACATACTGTTGATTCAACAATGACTCCTGGCACTTGACGAAAAGCTGTCCACAAAAGCATTAAAAAATCCAGAAAAGCGTCTGACAATCTCTAATTAGGTTGAATAAACTTTTAATATATTTGTTTTATCTATCTACATTTATTTTCTCTATGCCACCAAATGTCTTCATAGCTAAACTTCATAGTTTATTTCCTTCATAGCTAAACTTTATTTTTGCATTAATCTACATTAATCTATTAATCTATTTAGCATCCCTTCATTTTGACCGTATCTCTATTTACACTTAAGTAACCCATTCCTATCGCACTGAACCTATATATTTCCCATGAAAAACACAACTCTTACTTCCATATAAGTTACTGGAAACATGAATTTAGGCAGGCATCTGCAGCATATTGCAATTACTTTAATAAATATTACCTAAGTTCTATCATTCTCTATGGCATGGTCATTAAAATGAGCAAAAGGATTATATGAATATCCTGCAAAGTGTGGAATATAGAACATAACCCACCATCTCTCACCTCTGCATGTTATATGTATATTAATATTATATAAATCTATTCTCCTCTCTACCAGCAATTGCACTGATTGGTTGATGAAAGCTGTACAGAATGAAATCCATCATGTATGTTAGTTTAGATCAGATCTCCTTCATAGGTCCAAAATGCATCCAGAAAATTGCAAGAGTATCTAGTTTAATTCAAAAGTATAGGGTAATAATTATACACACTTGAGAAACTAACTTCCGATTTGAAAAATTAAAACTTTCTGTTGCTACTTCTTATTCATTCTTATGAATGATGTTGTAATAGCAGGAATAGGATTCCATGCATGCTTGTTAAGGAAAAGATTGCTCCTAGATTTAAGTATAATTGAGCAGATTTATTAGGAAGGGAGCTAAACTAACAACATAGAAGTTCTACAAAGTCATCTACTTTCATATAAAAGATTTACATGAATGCATATTAGAATAGGAAAGTAACTAAGTAACAAAGGTTTATTTCTTTGATGAGGAAGGACAGGTTGCACCTGCTAATTGTTGAATTTGAAATAATGCTGTTATCATTAGAAAATGATTTTTTCACTTCTTCATTCTGTAGAAAGTATGCATAACATAGTATATATGTTGGATTAATTAGTATTTTTTTCCAGAAGTGATAATATCAGCCTCCTTAGGGAATGCCAGTAACATTTTATGGAAATATTATATCTTCTCATACAGTTAATTAATACCATAAATCTTAATGTTGCTGCAGTTATAGAAAATCAAGGGCTTATTTCTGTTTCCCGTCCCCCAAGGGAGAAAGCTACTATTTTTAATAAAAGACAGTATAACAGCAAGGACAGTAAGATTCTTCAGCTTTTCTTTATACTAGAAAAAACTTTATATGAAATCTTAACATTAGATGCTTACCATCATAAGAATTGTTGGTGTAAACTATATTTCACACTGTGTCACTTTAAAGCTAAAGAACAGTTACATATTGGTCAAATGGTCAAAGTTACATAGCACATAGTGCAGGCTCTAGGATCAAGACTCATGTAACACTACTAATTGAAACACTGAGGCTCTATTGAACTGATCAGATCCAAATAAATTGTCAACTGCATTAGTCTCTCTACAACATTCTATTCGATACTTCCTGCCATTTTTCCTGAACAGAAAAGGTAGAGGAGAAAACTTTAAAAATATATCACAACATGGACTAAGATCTATTTCAGTCTGCAGCATTTGGAGAAGCTGGGAACCTCATACTCCTCATCATACTACAAATATAGGAAATATAATAGCAGCAACAGGCGGGAATTCAAGATTGAAACACCTGGCTGACTCTAATTTTCCCTTAAAATGAATTGATAATGAGAGAGGTTCACATACTTTTGCCACATACAAATCAGTGGCTGTGGATCATTTTCTTCAATAAATAAGTGAACAATTGGTTTTTTTATTTTTTATTTTTCTTATATGTATCCATGTATTCATAACTATGTTTTTACTTATACCTATTATCTTGTAAGTATTTGACAAATTGACAAATAAATAAATAAATAAATAAAATAAGTACAGTTTATGCCTCATTTGTTTAAATGGATTCTCTTTATCTAATTTTAGGATTTGTGTGGACAATAGAACACATTTTAGGTCATATTTTTGTGGAACTATTGAAAATTCAAAAAGGTCCACAAATTTTTAAAGCATCACTGTATGGTCTCTTGCAGGTCCCGTCGGCATCTATGTGCCGGCTGGTGACCCTGAGGAATAGGGCTTTTTCTGTGGGGGCGTCCGCCCTCTAGAATGGGTTGCCTCCAGAGTTGCGTTCAGCCACGGACCTGGGGACCTTCAGGTGTGCCTTGAAAACCTGGCTCTTTGACCAGGCCGGCTTGAGCTGATTTTAGATTGGGGTTTTAAATTGGGGGTCCCTAATGGCAATCAGAGGGTTGGGGTATTTTAATTTTAGGGTTTATAGTGGGGGTTTTAACCTGTTTATTACAGCCAGGTTATTTAATTCAGTTTAAATTTTTGTATATTTTAATGTTATTTTAATTGGATGGCTGTACACCGCTCCGAGTCCTTCGGGAGAGGAGCGGTATATAAATATCTATCTATCTATCTATCTATCTATCTATCTATCTATCTATCTATCTATCTATCTATCTATCTATCTATCTATCTATCTTTAAAATATCAGCTTTCTGTTAAGATAATAAGCCAGGCTGTTCTGAGCCTTCTGAACAAGTTACTTTACAAAATCTTCTAAATGAATGTTAGCTAGGAATTGGCATTGAATCAAAGTATTATTGAGATATATGTACTTTAAATTCCAATCAAAGAGGTTCCTGTTGCCCTTCTTATACTTCTATTGACACTTTATTGTAAGCCTGGAGAGTGCTGCTGAGCTTCCCAGTTTCCATAGCAACTGGAGAGCCTATCATTTGGAAGAAGACCTCAGAAATCAATGTCTTCTTTTTGGAGGAAATAGAGTGGTGGAGAGAGGTGATGACAGGGGGAAAAAGTGGGGTTGCTGTTTATTTGAGGGAACACATTTTCAAATGCCAGTATCCTATTACTTTTTATAACATAAAACCATTTAGATGTATCCATGTTAGGTTTTTCTGTTTCTGCAACATAAATTAAAGAAGATTAGAGTGGGTTTGGAGAGAAAGAAACACAGCAAAAAATAAAATAATTCCAGCTCTGGGCAGTCTGGCCATATCTAAACTGTAACAAAATATATTTGCAATAGGGGCTTGAATTCCCAAGTTCAGGATAGAATAACAAGATAATGTTATGATATTCACAGAACTTCAGGTTATCATTTAGGCTACAAAAGTCTGTCTGACCATTTAAATTTATAACATGAGCTGGAGAGTCATGTGCCAAGTAAAATGACACAGAGGGCTGTGAAAATATTTACAGACCCCTCACATCCTAGACATAAACTGTTTCAATTCCCACCCTCAAAATGACACTATAGAGCACATCAGAACAACTAACACACAAGAACATTTTTTCCCGAACACCATCACTCTGCTAAACAAATAATTCCCTCAACACTGTCAAACTATTTACTAAATCTGCATTACTATTATTATTAATCCTCCCATCCTTCCTTTCACCATCTGCTCCAACTTATGACTGTAACTTTGTTGCTTTCCTAGTATGATTTGATTGCTTATTGTACCCTATGACTATTATTAAGTGTTGTACCTTATGATTCTTGACTCTTGACAAATGTATTTTTTTAATCTACACTGAGAACATATGCACCAAGACAAATTCCTTGTGTGCCCAATCACACTTGTCCAATAAAGAATTCTATTCTATTCTATTCTAAAATGACACAGTCCCTCAATGAGGGAGATGAGCACTTAAAAGTTTGATAGTTATATCAATTCTGGGCAGCAAACAATATAACTTGAAAACAAGAACCCAAAAGCATCTAACATCTGAATTGTTAAAGAATCCTGGGTCTGACTCAATTTTCTGGAGCAAAGGGGTTATGATTTCAATGTTTCCTTATTGCTTCTGATATAGTATAGCCTTAAAGTGATGCTACCAATGGCATCCACAATAAGTCTTAATTTATATACTACTGAAGCTTTCATTATTATAAGAATGGTAACTGAGCAAAATGGTGCATCATAAGGCAACCATTTTTGAACCAAAGTACTTCAAATAATCTAACTTACAGAATGTAAGGGTTGAAGGGATGGAGGGAGGAAGAAATGGAGAAAGGGGTCTCACGCACTAGTGCAATCTTCTAGCATTCTTCTTGATTCATAATGATATGAGTCAATACCGATATGAGTCATACTTGACTCATTCTTCTTGATTCATCTTTATGCACTCCACCTATGTAGCACTACTTACATACTCCCATGACCCCCATCTGCTTCCTGACCCACACCACTGCCCCCTTGAATGCTCTATCTGACCTATACAAATCTCTCATGCACCTCCAGGCACCCTTGGCAACATAGGCCAAAGCCATATGACCTCCCTGACTTGCATGGCATCTCTGGCGCACACTCTTCCCAAACCACTTGGCACTCTTATGCAACCCTAGATACCTCATGACACACACCCTTGTGCACCTCATGAGTCCCTCCCCAATCATGTAATAGCCTTTTACTGCCTGCTGGAGTTATATTATGTTATGTTAATATTTATTTATATACCGCTCCTCTCCTGAAGGACTCGGAGTGGTGTACAGCCATACAATTAAAACAATAAATATATAGAAGTTAAAACTAAATTAAACCAAAGGCCCTGGCTGAAAACAATTAAAACCGCTCTCTAAAACCCTAAAATTTAATATAAAAATTAAAATATTCAAATCTAAAATCAGCCCAAGCCGGCCTGGTCAAACAGCCAGGTTTTCAAGGCATGCCTGAAGGTCCCCAGGTCTGTGGCTGTACGCAACTCCAGAGGTAACCCATTCCAGAGGGCAGACGCCCCACAGAGAAGGCCCTATTCCTCGGGGTCACCAGCTGGCACATAGATGCCGACGGGACCCTCCCTGTGGGAGCTCACCAGATGGTGAGAGGAAAATGGCAGAATGCGGTCTTGTAAATATCCTGGTCCGATGCCATGGAGCGCTTTAAAAGTTAACACTAAAATCTTAAAGCGCATCCGAGAGGCCACTGGCAATCAATGCAGCTCACGCAGGAGGGGCGTCACATGAGAGAACCTTGACGCCCCCATAACCACCCGCGCAGCCGCATTCTGTACCAGTTGAAGCCTCCGGATGCTCCCATTCAGGAGCCCCATGTAGAGGGCATTACAATAGTCCAGTTGGGAGGCGACCAGGGCATGAGTGACTGTGCGTAAGGCATCCCGATCCAGAAAGGGCCGCATCTGGCAGATCAGGCGAACCTGATGAAACACCCCCTCTGGAGACGGCCGTAATGTGGTCTTCCAAAGACAGCCGTACATCCAGGAGGACACCCAGATTGCGAGCCCTCCCTGAAGGGGGCAAAATCTCACCCCCAATAGCCAGCGATGGAACTACCTGGCTATATCGGGACGCCGGAAACCACAGCCACTCAGTCTTGGAAGGGTTGAGTCGGAGCCTGTTCCCACCCATCCAGTTCCGCACGGCCTCCAGACAATGGGACAATGGGACATGACCTCCATGGCATTGTTGGGGTGGCTTGGGGTGGAAATGTACAGCTGAGTATCATCAGCGTACAGATGACACTTCACCCCAAAGCCACGGATGACTGCGTTGGACTGGCAAATTCCTGCTGGCTTCCCCACTGACAACTTTCCACAAGTAAAGTAAATGGGGAAGCCAGAGGAATTCAAGGGAGGGAGGGAGGAAGATAGATTTCAGATGTTCTTTGTCAGTTTCCCACAAGAAAACACAATGGGAAAATCAGAAGGAAGTGAGAAGTTGCTCCCTCTCCAACTGCTTTTTTGACCACCTGTGAACATTTGTTTCTTTGTTTAAGTAAAGAAATATCTCTGAAATGAGAACCCAGTAGGGCAAGAGTTGTTTAGTAATATCTAAATCTGAGTGCAGCATCATTATGTCATCATATATACGGCATGAATATGTATTAACAATATCACAGAAATATATGGGTTGTGTACGTGTCAGTGTGTGTTTGTGTTTATAGATTATTATCAAGGCTGACTTGGGTTTTTCTGTTTTGTTCTGTTTTATTTTGTTTTAATGGCAGAATATTTAAAGAGGGATAAGAAAGCATTCATAGTCTTGAACTTATAAACTTAAATCCCAAAAGTAAAGGAAATTCCACTATGCATTAATTTATTTCCATTGTCAGTAAATATATTAATATATTTGTTGCTTTTCTCTTAAGAATATCCACATCTGGGCATTATAATACTGTTTCTGTGATGAATATCAAGCAAGGATGATAATAAGCAATTGCTTTATCAAAGACAGATCATAAGTTAAAAAATGCATTCCTGAATGCAGTTGTTTGTTAGAACTTTTATGAAAGTTACACTATATACATATATATATTTTCATTTGCCACTGTCATCCACTTCATTTTCCCCTAAGATACAGCTTAAATGGGGAAACAGGAATTAAATATAATCTCCAATTGGGTAATGTGAATCTCTTTCTTTGAGAATATAATTCTTCTACAAGTCAACAGCAGAACCCAACCTCCTGTTGTTGTTTTTCCTCTAGGCTCCATAAGAAAATATTATTTTTTATTATTCATAATTATTTTTCTGATTTATTAGAATTATTATTTATATTTATAAATAAATTATAATTTATTATAATTTAAAAAAAATATTCATTGCACTATTTGCTGAAGGAGATCAGCTTGAGCCAGTATGGAACTTTACCTGAAACTTAAACTCGCATTTTAATATTCTGAGTGCTTTGTTGGTACTTTCTGATATAAAATTGTGTTTGTAGTCCCTGTTCTTCATTCAGTTAAACTCTTTCACTTCAATCCAATTATCTCTATAACTTCTTAATATTAAGAGCAAGATATTTCCATTGTGGAATTTGAGATAATGTGTGGATGAAATAATCAACATGGAATTTATGAACATTCATTATGTTTAGATATGTGGAGGGTAAAATATACTAAATCAACTATTTCCAGTTTATATTAATGTCTAGGATAAAACAAATTATAAGATAGTGCAGAATAATTATGGGAAGCCTGGCTATATTGTTAGTGCATGTTTCTCTCTTTCATTAATCTCTGTAAAAACATAAAATATTGGGAAAACTTGTAGTGAATTATCTTTAAGAATAGCAACTTGATATATATGGATTCTAGAAACAAACTGAATGTTGCCTGTAGCTGGCTTAATGACATGGGGTTGAAATGTTGGAATTCACTCTTCAGGTGATGCTGTTGTTAAATAAAAACAAGGACAACCTTAAGAATAAGAGTGCAGCCTGAGAAATGATTATATGGAGGTAATTAGATCTCTACAGGCATGGAAGAGTCAGCAGTATTCCATGATGCCACTGCAGCAAAGCATGAAAATATATTCTCATTTGAAATGAAGGCTTATTGCAAGGCTGCTGAAGCTGCTTTCTTTAGCTCAAATAATTTTACTAGGATTAGACTTGTATTGGAGAAGATTATATTACAGTATCCCAGGACATCATTCATTGTTGACAACTGGTCATGCTCTCTAGGAGCACTTCCCAAAGACTGTTCTTTTTTTTTTTTTTGGTCTTCCAACTCATCTAAATCAAGTTCAAAATTATTCACAAAATTGTGTGTTATTATTTAGGCTATTTTCAGATCTGTCACAATAATAGGACACACAAATATTAAGTCTATTGTCAGCTGACTGAATGCCATGAGACAACCTTCACTTGCCCTTTCTTGGCAGTAGATGAGCAGACAACTAAGGAAGTCGACATTTGCTTTCTAAATATCTCCTTTCTGACCTCTCAAGTCTTTCCTTAAATATGTATATGCCTTACCTTCTTTGCTTGTGGTTTGGCATTGACTATGGCAAACTACTATTGCCCTCAAAACTTCTAAAACTGACAGTTCTGCACAAGTCCATTCTCCAACTATATGAGCATACTGTTATGACATAGTCCATGAAGTGAGAAATGGGATGAGCCAAGCATTTGTTCCAAGCAGAACATAGACTGATCATTTAAGAACAAGACAAATGCAATGCTCTTTTTGAGGCTACCTTTGATGCTTTGAAATTGAATTTTCTTATCTTTCAAGCAAATGAAATCCCATGTTACTGGGGAACCAATTTGAAAGGAAAATCAATGTGAAAAGAAAAGTAGTAGATAGGGCTAAAGATCTACATTTTGGATCTTTTTGATCAGTTGAAGCAAACTTATTGTTCCTTGCTGTAAAACCCAATTCAGCAAGGTTGAGGATCCAGGCAGTCCAAGAAATCAATTAACCAAAAGTGGTGCAACTCCTTTAAGGAGTAGCTACCGGCTTGGAACTGTAATTGAAATAGAACACAGTGGAGGATCTGGCAGTCTCTGACCATTTGAAGGCTGATTCTTAAGTCCTATGTGAGACAGGAATTTTGCTTCAGATGATTGAAATAAGTTTCTCTGAGCTAAACAAAAGACTCATAAGTGAAGAGGGAAGAAAAGCTTTCCACATTTTTTGACTTGAAGCACTATTGGTAGAAAAAAGAGATTGAGTAATATTTTTCTCCTCAAAGTAGATGCCTACTTTGAGCCAAAAGTATAGCTAGTTTTTGTAGTTCTTTCTGTGGAAACTGGTGGACAAATAACTTTGTTTATCATCAGAACTCAAGAATAAACATTTACAGTGCAAGCCCACCTCTTATATGTCCATGGACATCACATACATATTCAGAAGCAATGAGGCTTGTATCACAGTGTTCTATGATCCTGCCAAATTTGGCCCACCGTCTGTGAAAAGTGAGTGGGAGAATTGGGCCAGATGACTGAATTGCATTAATGATTTTTCCACTTGAACGAAAGAGTTGCTTAAAGCTTCAAGGTCATGGAATTTTTATCAGAAAATGTTTGGTCCCAGTGACCAACCCAGATTACATCTTTTATCAGATTCTTATTAACAAAGAAGGGTCGATGCATCTACTGTTCTGACTAATGAAAGGAATGGCCCAGAAAGAGTTCATGACTCTGGTAATGTTTCCTCATGAAGACTTCCCTTTGTTACATTTTATTTATTTATTTATTTATTTATTTATTTATTCAAACACTTATATACCGCCCTTCTCCCGAAGGACTCAGGGCGGTGCACAGCCGATTCTACCCCGATACATAATACAAAAATTAAAATGAATTAAATAATTTTGGGCTGTTATAATTAAAAGTCCACCCTCCCCCATAAATATTTAAAAACCCCAAATTAGAATCCAATTTAAAACGGGAGACGGTTAAAATCTTGTATCAGCCCAGGCCAGCCTGCTCGAAGAGCCAGGTTTTTAACACACGTCTGAAGGCTCTCAGGTCCGTGCTGGTACGTATCTCTGGGGGCAGACTATTTTACCAAGACACAGCAATTAGCATTGCCAATAGAAAGAGCTCCAATTTTAATTTGGAAAGGTCAATCTTGTATGTTTTAATAGAGTTTTTATTCCCTGTGGCTAGTAGAATTATTGTACACAAGGAGCCAAGAAAGGCAAACATTTTTTTCAAGTTGTAACTTTTTACCAACTAGTTATGCCTCCCATGTTGTTTCTACAGAAGCTAGTAGCACTGTTCCTAATTATCTGCAGTCACTCAATTCTGTTGGCTTTCCAGCTTGCATTCTAGTGTATATATTCTTTCTAATGCCAAAAGGGGATAAGAGAAATTCTTGACTATCCCTAGCCATAAAAGGAAGCAGACAATAATAATGATGTTAGAGTTATACAAATATTGAGCCAACCTGAAGGCATAGTTTGGTTGGCAGAACAAAGCAGTATGTCCTGCAACTTCAGTCAAATAATCATTCAAAAAAGATTGATCAAAAACAGTAGCTAAATTTTATTTATTTATTTGTTTGTTTGTTTGTTTGTTTAAAATAATTGCTACCTAACTCATTTTGAAGTGATTTTATGAAGCTGATCAGCAGATTTGAAGAGATAAAATAAGGAAATGTATTCAAAGGCATGGCAAAACACCTGCAGAAAGATGTAGTCTTGGAAAACAGTTGAAAGGCAAATCCTTTATTAACTGACAATGCATATTAGTTTTCTTTTTCTGCACAATTTCAGAGAGGTTTAAATATCATTTAAATTCAACAAATAACCATGATATTTGAGCCAACTTCAGGAGAGCTATGCATGAGGAACACTTAACTTTTAATTATTATTTGTTTAGAGCATTCATAAAATGATTTAAAGTTAAACAAATTTGTAGAAAATTTCCAGCAAATACCAACAAATGTTTGACCATAATATTAGCAGTAGTATGTACTTTTAGTCATAAATACAAACAAATAAACAAAAGAAAATGGGAATTGTGCAGCTGTAAACTGGAATTGTGCAGCTTTAAATTTGCAAACTAGTTTTGCTCTTGAACAAGTCAGTGAACTATGTATATTTCTGAGAAAGTTTACTGTAGGTAATTTGATTTAGACATTGCATATGATAAAGTGAACAAGATTAAATTATGGATTTCTTTGCATGAAAATTGAATTCTAGGTTGTTTACTGAATGCCATGATATGTGGTAGAAATAAGGCATGCATGAGAATAACATTATTAGTGTAGGTTCAAGGAGCAGGGAATAAGGCAATGATTTGCAATAACTTTTTATTGGTTGTTCAATGTATTTATGGGAAAAACTTATAAAGTATGTTTGTAGTGATAACAGAGATATGTTGGAAGGAACTTGGAGGTCTTTTAGGTCCAACCCTCTGCTCAGGTAGGAAACCATATACCATTTTAGATGAATGATTGTCCAATCTCTTCCAGTGTTGGAGCATTCATAACTTCTGGAGGCAAGTTGTTTCACTGATTAATTGTTCTAATGGTTAGGAAATTCCTCCTTAGTTCTAGGTTGCTTCTCTCATTGATTAGTTTCCATGCATTGCTTCTTGTCCTACCCTCAAGTGCTTTATGGCAACCCCTTAGGTATCAGAACACTGTTTATGGAGTAGTAATCTTAATCATAATATTGATTCTATCCCTCTGTTAATGCAGTTTAGGATTGTGCTGGCTTTTTCACAGCTGCTGCACACTGCTGGCTCACATTTAAGTGATTGTCCACCAGGGCTCCAAGATCCCACTCACAATTACTGCTATTGAACCAGATACCATCTCTGTGCATTTGGTTTTTCTTGTCTAAATGTAGAACCTTTTTTTACTATTAAATTTCATTTTGTTAGAAAGGGCCCAATGTTTACATCTGTCAAGATCCTTCTGTATCTTAATCCTATTTTGTGAAGTGTTGGCTGTTTCTGCAAGCTTGGTTTTGTCTGTAAATTTTATAGGTTCCCCATCTATCACCTCATCTAAATCACTGATGAAGATATTAAAGAGAACTGGGCCTAAGACAGAACCTTGGAGTAGCCCACTGCATACATTTCTCCATGTAGATTCAGTTCTATTGAGGACTACACATTGAATGCTGTTGGTCAGGCAGTTACAACCATGATATCTAACCCATATTTTTCTATCTTATCAAGTAGTAGGTTGTGGTCTATTTTATCAAATGCCTTACTGAAGTCCAAGTAAATTATATCCACAGCATTTCTCTGGTCCACTAATTTTAAAAACTATGGGATACTTTGCCATAGTTGCCTTTACCTGGAAGCATTTTTCTAATCTGGTCACTGAAACACAGCTGGAATTCCATTACACCAAAAAAACATTTTTGTAAACTGAAACAATATTTGGAGTGTTAGCAAAGGTTGTTTTACTTTTAGAGAGATTCAAAAGCTGTTTTCTTTCCTTGAGAGAGATTTGCTAGTACTTGCCCTTAAGCTAATGCAGATAAGTGAAGAGGTGAGACATTTCTTGCAACTTGATGGCAAAAAGTAAAATAGAAAATAAAGCTCAGATAAAGGCTGAATTCAGTTGTTTAACTGAATAATTCACAATGGCCAATTTTTCACAATATGATCATGCATAAATCATGGTTTGTAAATGGTTGAGTTTGAATAACATACAAAGCCAAAATGGAAGAAAATGCAATATAACCTAATGAAGTAGACCACATCCTGAAGTTAAGAAATTGATTCAGTTAATAGAATAGTAATTGTTATTTTAAACTTTAATAAGTTTATCAAGCTAAATAATCTTTTCTTTCAAATATAATAGGAGGAGAAAATATTAGAAAAGCAAGTGCAGCAGTTGCTGAAAAAATACCTGATTTTGTAAAAAAAAATTTTTTTGGGGGGGTGTTATCATACTATTTGTGAATGCAAACTGTTTTTGTTACTGCAGTCTTTATAGTAGGCATTTCCTTAATGTTGCAAGTCCAAGCCTCTGGGGCTATATGTCTAAACAACTGATGAGTAATTATTATGGAGCTCTGAGGCAGAGACCAAAGAAAAGAGGAAGCTATTAGAAGCATTTTATTTGAGATATGAGCTAGAGCAGATTGCTATTATTTTTTTGCTGTAGGGAATGACTGAAGTACACCACATTTCTCTTAGAAAATAAAAGAAACAGAATACTATGCACCTTCCATGGGGTCTGCATTTTTATCACCTCTGTAATACTCTTTAAGTCCTTGAAATCAAAGCTACCAATACTGACTGCTCTTTTTATGAACAAAGCAAAGTTTACACACAGAAAGGTATACAAAGATACATATATTTATATATATGCATGCGTGTCTAACAGAGATTATGGGATAGAGAAAGTTAAGAGGAAGACCAATGCAATTAGTGAAAGAATCCCAATGACCCTTAAGCATCCCAATGCTTACCTGGGCCAAAAGTAATTGGTTTTCCAGATAAACATTCTAGACAATTAACATTGAAGAGGTTGGCATTAGCTCCAATTAAACTCAATTTTATCTGGGATTAAGCTAAGTAATTCTGGTTAACCAACTACCCATGTCATTCAAATTATTTTAAAAATAAAGGCTCCCTTAAGTTGAGTTTAACTTCTAGTGATTTTATGGTCAAGTTATTAGGCCGCAACCTGAAAGTAGTTTTCTGAGATGCATATGTGAAGAACTTTCAGAACCTATGGGAGGATTTGTTGAAACATTTCCTATCAATCTCAGCTCTACAAGAAAGTACAAATTAAGTGATTGAGAGGGATGTACACAGTCCATTACATTAACTGCGATGACTTCTTCACCTCCACTCTTGTGTTATGGGAAATTGCTTCTGTATTTTGTCATTATCTGAGATTATTCTTAGAAATCCTTTCATACTAATGACAAACATGCTGGGATTTGAAATGCAGGGAAAACATCTTCCTTGTTCCAGCCACCAATCTATAAAAATGTTTCCCAAGAGTAGTACATGTCTTATCTATATTATCAGCTTATAAGAATCAACATTTTAAAAAAATCCTAGGACTTTCAAGAAATATATTTCTGTACATTTTTTCACATACTTATATTTCTTAAAAAATATCTATTATGTTCAATTTATTCCATGTAATATGTTTTATTGGGCTGTTTCCCATTTGGATTTCTGAAGCTTCCAGATATAATTATCTTTTATATATGTTCCTACAATGCATGGATACCTATGGGTGACAAATTATAAAACATATCACAATTCAAACTCTGCAATTTTTGCACTTGTATTGTGACTAACTTGCAAGTATGTTAATAGCAGAGTTTTTGTTGTAATTCCAAAGCCTATTTTGTCATTTAAAAAATTAAATACATAGTATATTGAGCTATTTTTTTATACTATAGGACTTCCAAATATGACATATTTAGTAATAATACAAAAAAGCAACTCTTTTAAACTAATAAATATCTGCTCTAACCATATGCCTAAGTACATTAGAAAAAATATATCAATTATTGCTTCCATGTTCATGCTTAATAAAGCTATACCAAACTGTTGGAAAATCTTTAACTTAAAAATATTTTTTATGAGCCTCTTTAAAAATACTTGCAACAATTGTAAAAGCAAATGATTAGTTTTTATTTTTATTTTATATCCTGTATTCCGTATACAAGTTACAAGTTGTCCAATAGGCACTAATGAAAAGAATACCAGTATTGCTGCAGCAATTTTTCATTATCTTTTTCAAATGCTAACCTAGGAATAATATTTTAATTATTTTCTGTATGTATGGATATCAAGATAACTTTAAAGGAATAATTTAATCACAATAAGCAAAATATGAATTACCTTAAAAAAGGAAGAAAGGTGTTGGGAATATAATGCCATAGCAGAACCTCTAAACATAATCTTTGATAAATCTTTCAGGACCAGCTCCTTGCCTAACCTATGGTCACAAGCCACGGTCATCCCTATCTTCAAAATGGGAGACCCCAGCCTAGTTGAAAATTACAGACCATTCTCCTTATGCTGCGTCACTGTAAAGTCATGGAATCAATTATTAACGAATCCATTATCCTCCATTTAGAGACAAACAACCTACTCTCTAATAAACAATTTGGTTTCAGAAAAAAACTATCCTGTAATCTGCAACTCCTACACTGCAAAAACATATGGACTACAAAACTCGATCAGGGCAAAACAATAGACGCAATCTACATAGACTTCTGTAAAGCCTTTGATTCAGTGGTACACGACAAACTATTCCTAAAACTAAAATCTTACGGTATCTCTGGACAACTGCATAACTGGATAGAAGCATTCCTGTCAAACAGACAACAAATGGTCAAAATTGGGAGAGTCCTATCAAATTCTGTACCTGTCAATAGTGGTGTCCCCCAAGGCAGTGTTCTAGGACCAACTTTCTTCATACTCTACATAAATGACCTCTGTGATCATATTAAGAGTAACTGTGTTCTCTTCGCTGATGATGTAAAGCTATTCAACACCACAGAAAATACTGCTACTCTTCAAAAAGACCTTGACTACGTATCAGAATGGTCAAACAAATGGCAACTTCAGATCTCAATAAATAAATGCTCTGTCCTACATATTGGCAAAAAAAATCAGAAAATAAAATACAGGCTGAATAGTCAAGACCTTGTTCATGACCCAAACTCTGTAAAGGATCTTGGAGTACTCATCTCTAATGATCTAAGTGCTGTAGCCCACTGTAACTACATAGCCAAAAAGGCGCTAAGAGTTGTTAACCTAATCTTACGTAGCTTTTTCTCTGGTAATATTACACTAACAACTAGAGCATACAAAACATTTGCTAGACCAATACTCGAATACAGCTCATCAGTCTGGAACCCACATTACGTATCTGATATTAACACAGTTGAGAAAGTCCAGAAATATTTTACAAGAAGAGTTCTTCACTCCTCTACTCATTGCAGAATAACTTATGCCACCAGACTTGAAATTCTAGACCTAGAAAACCTTGAATTATGCCATCTTCAGTCTGATCTAAGTATGGTATATAAAATCATACATTGCAATGACTTATCTGTCAATGAATACTTCAGCTTCAACCATAACAACACAAGAGCGCACAATAGATACAAACTCAACGTTAACCGCACCAAACTTGAAATACAAGCTCAGCAACGGAGTGGTCAAAGTCTGGAATACTCTACCTGACTCTGTAGTTTCTTCCCAAACCCCAAAAACTTTAACCTTAGACTGTCTACTATTGACCTCACCCCTTTCCTAAGAGGTCTGGAGGGGGCATGCATAGGCGCACCAATATGCCTACCGTCCCTGTCCTATTGTTTCTTTTATTTTTCTTATATGTACCCATTTCATGTATTCATAACTATGTATATACTTATACCTATTGTAAGCGATTGACAAATCAAATAAATAAAAATAAATAAATAAATAAATAAATAAATATAAATTTATTTATTTATTTATTTATTTATTTATTTATTTATTTATTTATTAAATAATGTTATATACCGCCCTTCTCCCGAAGGACTCAGAGCGGTGAACAGCCAACTAATATATATATAAATTACAGATATAAATACAATTAAAAAAGAATTAAATTTTGGGCTGCCAATTAAAAATTTAAACCCCCCGATTAAAATAAGCTAAAACTTTCATACCCCAACCAATCAAATCTAAAACCCCTTAAAACCACTTATTTAAAATCCCATTTGAAGTCAGCTCAGGCTGGCCTGCTCAAAGAGCCATGTTTTCAGGTCACGTCTGAACGCCCTCAGGTCAGTTGTTGTTCGTAGCCCTGGGGGCAGCCCGTTCCAAAGGGCAGGTGCCCCCACAGAGAAGGCCCTATTCCTCAGGGGTCACCAGGCGGCACATAGATGCCGTCGGGACCCGAAGGAGACCCTCTCTGTGGGAGCGCACCGGTCGGTGGGAGACTACTGGCAGAATGCAGTCTTGTAAGTATCCTGGTCCGATGCCATGGAGCGCTTTAAAGGCCAAAACCAATACTTTAAAGCAAACCCGGAAGGCCACCGGCAACCAATGCAGCTCGCACAGGAGAGGCGTCACATGGGAGTATCTCGACGCCCCCATAACCACCGGCGCGGCCGCATTTTGTACCAGTTGGAGCCTCCGGGTGCTCCCTGCAGGGAGCCCCATGTAGAGGGCATTACAGTAGTCCAGGCGGGAGGTGACCAGGGCATGGGTGACCGTGCGTAAGACTTCCTGATCAAGAAAGGGCCGCATCTGGCATATCAGGCGAACCTGATAAAAAGCCCCCCTGGAGACGGCTGTAATGTGATCTTGCAAAGACAGCCGTACATCCAGGAGGACACAAGATTGTGAGCCCTTTCTGTGGGGGTCAAGATCTGATCCCCAATAGCCAGCGACGGAGTCAGCTGACTATATCGGGCCGCCGGAAATCACAGCCACTCAGTCTTCGCAGGGTTGAGTCGAAGCCTGTTCCCGCCCATCCAGTTACGCACAGCCTCCAGGCAACGGGCCATGACCTCCAGAGCATCGTTGGGGTAGTTTGGGGTGGAGATGTAGAGCTGAGTGTCATCAGCATAGATATGACACTTCACCCCAAAACCACGGATGATCTCTCCCAGCGGCTTTACATAAATGTTGAACAGAAGAGGGGAGAGGACCGACCCCTGAGGCACCCCACAAATGAGGGGCCTAGAGGTGGACCTCTCCCCCCCGTCAACACAAATTGCGAGTGGTCCGAGAAGAAGGAGGAGAACTACCGCAAAACGGTGCCCCCAATTCCCAACCCCTCCAACCACCACAATAGGATACTATGGTCGATAGTATCAAAAGCCGCTGATAGATCTAATAGGACCAGGACAGAGGAATAACCTCTGTCACGGGCCCTCCAGAGATCATCGACCAACGCGACCAATGCTGTTTCGGTACTGTACCCGGGCCTGAAGCCCAATTGGAACGGATCTAAGTAGAATGCTTCCTCCAGGTACTGAGTGGTGGTGTTCAGCCTCCCCAGTAATCTGTCCACACCCTCGGCGGTCACAGGATCGAACTCCTCCCAGATAACCGTCTCAAGACTTGCCCCGGACACCTCCCCCGGGACCACCCAACTGGAGTCCAGCCCATCCCGAATCTGAGCAATTTTATCATGCAGAAATCGGGAAAACTCTTCTGCCCTACCCTGCAAGAGGTCCTCCCGCGCTCTCGGCTCAAGCAGAGAGCGGGTTACTCTAAACAGAGTGGCAGGCCGATTTTCTGCCAATGCAATAAGGGTGGAGAAATGTGAACGTTTTGCCACCTCTATCACCACTAGGTAGGTCCTAATATAGGACCTCACCTGTGTCCGGTCAGACTCTGCACAACTGGTCCTCCAAATGCCCTCCAGATGACTTTTCCGGCACTTCATCCCCCTCAGCTCCTCCTTGAACCACGGAGCCAAATGGGATCTGTGCCGGGTCAGAGGTCGCAAAGGCACAACTCAGTCTAGAGCCTCAGCAGCCAACCTATCCCAGGTAGCCACCAAGTCTGTGGCCGAGTTATGAGCCAGAGTTTCAGGGAATGGCCCAAGCTCCATCTGGAACCGTTCAGGATCCATCAGGCGCCTGGGGCAGAGCCATCTCCTCGGTTCCGTCTCCCTGCGATGGGGGGTGGCAGCACAGAAGTCAAGTCTAAGAAGAGAATGATTGGACCATGACAAGGGTTTTATAACTAGATCCCCAATACTGCTTCATTGGAATATTGAATATTGAAGATACATTCAGACAAGTATCTGACTTGAAAATAGCCCATGTTTAACACAGTCAAACATCAGCACTGGAAATGTATTGTAACATTTTAAATTATGTCATTATCTGTTTCATGATAATTGTCATAAATTGTTTTTTAAAAATTGTACATTTCAATTCCATAGGAGTCATGAGTCACTGATTTTAAACACATTCTGTAAGTGTAAGACCATTTGAGGTACCTTAGTTCAAAAAATGTTGCCCTATGATTCACCAGTTAAAGGTTACTGAAGCAAGAATTTCAGTAATAATTTGATTGATTTAAGATGTGGGGAGTTGCCCATGAAAATGTTCCAAACTATATAATTTTATATTTAAACAGGTTTTCCAAGCCATTTCAAAGTGGAAAAGATTAAAATCCTCTTGTCCAGGACTAAATTATCTTTTCTGAATATTGTTGCTTGTTTGTCATAGTCAAATCTAGCTAATCATAGATCTCCTGGAGAAGTCAGTGGTTTGAGGAGCAGTGAAAGCAGGAACTCAAAAAGGTAGGATACAGGAGGTGGGAAGCAAGAATAGCCATAGTACATAAGCTATTACTGCTGGAAGATCAGTAATACAACCCATTGGAAACTGCCCAATGGATTGAGAGAGGAAGGAAGGAGAAGACCAAAATTGTCTGTTTAGTTATGACAACCTTAGGATGGTAATAGACATGATAGGATGAAACATAGCCTTTGATTTCTATTCCTACTTTCAATTACCACAAGTTTCTTAGCACAAGATCCAATCTTTTGAACCCTCCCCAGTGTCCAACAATTTTATTATCATGGCAAAGTTATGATACCTCTTCCCTTAAAGGAACAAGAACACATAAGCAACAAGTGTGAAATTTGTATTTTTTCCATCTTAGAGGCAGAATAAGTCTGTGGGGTTCCCTTAGAATCAACCATTGAAGCCCTAACATATATTTGCAAATAAATCCAATTGAACATATCTGTACTGCCTGACTCCCACTTCTAGTTTCTTTGGATTTTAAAATTGTTTTTTTCAAGAATGTGTTCTATTCAAAGGACACATTCTTCAAAGGAATATCATATTCAAAGTTCATATGCAATCTTCTGCTAGCAACATAAGTGAGATTAAAAAATTAGAAGAATTATTTCCATTTTGTCTAATATAGAATGAGGAATCAGTGTCTCCTGTGGGTACTCCAAAGGCTTATGATTTATGAATACTTATGTGGAGTGGGTTGCTCCCTCAAAGAAATGTCTCTATTGTTGGCTTGGTGGGTATGGCAAGGGAAGGATACTGTAAAAACTCCAACAGAGGTGATATTTGCCGATTCTCCAAACTATTCAAAATTTCCACTACCGGTTCTCCAGAATTGTTAAATTTGCAGATGATACAACAGTAGTGGGACTTATCTCTGCGGGGGATGAGTCTGCCTACCGAGATGAGGTGGACCGGTTGGTTTCATGGTGTGGAGACAATAACTTGGTCGTCAACACCAATAAGATCAAGGAGCTTATAGTGGATTATAGAAAGAACAGATCAGACATCCAGCCCTTGCTTATCAATGGAGACTGAGTGAAGCAAGTGGCCAGTTTTAAGTTTCTGGGTGTTACCGTAAAAGAGGACCTGACCTGGGGTGCTCACATTGCAGCCCTGGTCAAAAGGGCCCAGCAGAGATTATACTACCTGAGACTTCTCAGAAAACAACTGAATGGAAACCTGCTGGTGACCTTCTACTGCTGCACAGTAGAGAGCATTTTAACATACTGAACCTCTGTATGGTTTGCCAATTGCACAGGGGCAGATAGGAAAGCACCCCAGAGGGTTAATGTCATTGCCCAGAAGATCATTGGTTGCCCTCTCCCCTCTTTGGAAGAGCTTTATAGTTCCCGTTGCCTTAAGAAAGTTCAAAACATTCTCAAAGATCCATCTCATCCTGGGAACCTTTTTTTTTTTAACTATTACCATCTGGCAGACAGTACAGAATAATAAAACAAGGACAAATATGCTGAAAAACAGCTTCTATCCCAGGGCAGTAGCTTTTTTGAATTCTGCTGTATACTGCAGTGTTGGTGTGGTGTCGGGGGTTTCCGGTTCTATGTGTGAAGGGTGAAGAATGTGTTTGTGTTTATTTTCATGGTCATAGTCATGATGTGCACTGAAGATGGTGTTTGATTTTGTTGTACGAGGTGCAATGACAATAAACTAAACTAAACTAAAAAGAAGTGAAACATCGTCAAAGAAAAACGAGACAGTCCACTTGCCTTTTGAAAAAAGCACCTTTGGGACAACCATGATCTGGATGACTGAGAATCTCGATAGACATTTCCCTTGGGACACTGCTGTAGGGCAATGAATGCCAAAGCAATTAGACCCAGGATCAGTTTTTTCCTTCAAATCATCATTCTGCTGAACAACTAATCCTTACCATATAGTATTATGTCTAAGTATATTTACCCATGTTGTATGGCTGTAGTATTATTATCTTTCTCATTTTTTCTACTATCCCTGTTATTTGTATCATTATTACAATTATTATTATTCTGTTGCTTTGCATGTATACTGAAAGCTTCTTCACTGGAAACAAGTCTAATCACTCTTGACCAAATAAATATTCTAATTCTAAATTGTAAGTTCATTTGCAAATTTGAATTATTGCAAGTTTATGAACTGTGTTGTGCTTCATAAATCAATGCTTATGATTTTATATGCGAATGAAGCCACTTTCTAGTCATGTTACTCAACAATTCCAATTCAGCCATAATATCTGAACAGAATTGGAAGACCAATTTAGGCCAGTGATTGCCAACTGGTGGGCCGCAGCCCACTGGTAGTCCACAAGAAAATTTTGGTGGTCCGGAGAGAAATGTTACTCCCAGAGCACCCTCCAAAGCAATTAATCCAGGCTGCACAGAACACAAGGCTGCGCCACCCACATGGCCCACAGGAACCCTCCACGCCCACTCATTCCTTACCTGGCAAACTTGCCTGCTGAATTGCTATTTTTCCTTTTTTTCCCCTGACCATCAACTGTTCTGCTGTGCCAGCAGATTTAGATTAGCTAGAAAGCAGGAAATTCTTGCTTTCTAGCTAATCTTTAGATCTTCAGCTCTGCCTCCCTTAAGAAGAAGGTTCTATTATTCAGTTGCAGATTCAGATAGCTGATGACAGAAACACAGATCTCTAAGTGAATCTGTGATTCTGTGAGCAACTCAATCTGCCTGCTTGCTTTGCCAGCTTTTGGGTAAAAGTTGCTTTTTTTTAAATAAAAAAATCAATATTTACATACATAGTATGTTGTGAGTTAATTTTGTGAGTTTGCTTGCAAGCAAATTTTATGTGACAGACTCAGGTAGCCAATGGCAGAAAGATAGATCTCTGAATCTGTGATTTTGTGAGCAACTCAATCTGCCTACCTGTTTTGCCTGATTTTGGGAAAAAGTTGCTCTTTTTTTATAAAATATTCAATATTTACATAAATATTTATAATATTTATAATATTTACATACAAACCATGCCTAGCCAGTCACATGACCACCAAGCCACACCCACAAATTAGGCCATGCCCAAATTGTTAAGAAATTTTAATCCCACCCCTGCCTCTGTTTGTTTGTGTGTGTATGAGTTTGGGGCGGGGAGAGAGGGAGAGAGAGAGAGTGAGGTTGGATCATCTCTCTCTCTCTCCCTCTCCCACCAACATCAGCAAGCCACCGTCAGTCAAAATTCATATTAGTGGTCCCCAGGATTTAAAATTATGAGTTTGGTGGTCCCTGAGGTCCAAAAGGTTGGCGACTCCTGATCTGGGCCACCAAAATCGACTCCTACTTAGTGTAAAACACCAGATTAAACCATTCCCAACTGATGGTTGTTAAACTTCTACTGGAATGCATCCAGTGATGTGAAGGCCAGCACTTCTCTGAATAATTGATGCCATTGTCAAAATACTAATTGTGATAAACTAGCTAGGAAGAATTACTGATACATAATCATAGTTGTTTTGAGGAATAAAATACAGTAAGGGAAACTTTCAAATAATTTTTTAGTATTTGTATTTACAAATTTTCAAATATAGCTTGATAAAAAATAGAGGTTAATTGATAATTTGAATGGGTTAATACTCTGGAATATTAAACTCAAAGAAAATGTTGAGAACGAATAAAACTTATCTTCCTTTGAAACTGGTAATTGATTGCATAAATTTGCTTTGTATTTCATCTGCAAAAAGAATCCACTTCAGACAGAATATTTTTCTTTTGAAGTCTGGGGTTAACATTTCAAAGCAACAGGCTTTTATTTATTTATCTGTATATTCCTTGTTCCTTCCCTATGAGTGCATGTTTTGTTCAACATTCCTTACATTTTGTTTTATCATATTTTTTTTTAAGATTCTTCCACTTGTCTCACTGCTTTAATCAAAAGTATATTAAACAAAGTGCCGTAGTTTAAAGTTTCATATATGTACCAATGTGTAGTGTAGAATGTATAATGCATAGGCTAGGGAACCACAGTTCAGATTTCAGGCCTGTTAAGTGATCTTGGACAAATCATTGTCACATTAAGGCATGATTTGTTTAACTCTATGGTTTCAAATAAATCATAAAAGGATGAGTACTTATGCAAGAATGAGCCATAAAACATAATTCAAAACCTACACGATCTATTTTGCTGTAACCTATCAAAACAAATACAATAACTGCATTGTGGCCCAGATGAATTCATTTTCAATCTTCTTTGTCTGTCAAGGGGTTAAAATTTAAAGGGCAATGTAATTCAGCAATTTGTAGAAATAATGGGTTGAAAAATAAACACTTTAAAAATAATAGCAGGGACTAATATATAGTATAAATCATTTCTGGATTATCTTATAATGCCACCCCTACTTTTTCCTTAAAAGAAGAAGAAAGGATTTACATAGACTCAGGAGCTATGTAGGAGTTAAGATGAGGAAAGAAGGGGAATGATTATGATTACAATCAACATACCAACTTAACAGCTTTATTTGCTACCATTGTGTTACACTGGGTTTAGTTAATTACCTTTGGTGGCTGAACAAGAAAGGGGAGTGTTTCTTATTGATGATAGGCTTTTGTTTTTAATGTCTAAATTTTTCTTCAAGATGCTGTTCTCTGGCAATTTGCTTTCTCTTGGTCTACATGGACAATTTAGTTACCGCATCTTATAGAAGCATTTGGTCTGATCTGGTGAATGATGTGGAACCTAACCAGCCTAATTCTGATGATAGGTAGCTCGAGGGAGTCTCAAATGCTGGGAAGGAGTTCTTTGCATCCAGTCTGCTTGAGCTTTGTGAAAGTTGATCAGCAGGAATGTTTGTGGCGTATACTAGGATAATCAAACATGAGGCAAACTGAAAAAGTCCTAGTTTCACAGGTTTATGTACTAGGAATCCAAATTAGGTGGTTTTGTCCAAATGTTAGAGAGAAAATGGTCTTAACTGACTGCAGTGACTAGGTATCCATGCATTGTTCTATATGGCAGTTGCGGACTGAATTAATAAAATAAATAAATATATCAAGAATATTTGATTTATTTAGGATTGAAGAACTTCTCCTGAGTATCATTTTTTCTAGGTCTCAAGAAATTTAGTTATTGACCATTAGCCACATTGGTCCAGGATAATGAGGTCTAGGATAATGGGGTCCATACCAATCTGGACAGACGTCAAATGTTAACATTATTTTTAAAGTTTTCCTTAATGAAGCCATTACCTGGTAATACTGCAGGAATTCTCTATCGTGTATCTGTCCTATGCTCAAGTTACCTGTGTAACTATATATTTATCTCTGCTCTGTGGCTATAGCTCAAAGATAAAGAAAGATTAGGTAGCAAAATTCACACACTGTATATATAATACATGCTAACGCTACTCTTAAACATCAGTTAGTAAAAAAAATCCATTTTAGTTAGAGTTATACACATCAGAACTATATCCAACATCAGTTGATAATATCATGATAGAACATAGAAATTCAATCTTTCTCATAGGACTTGGTTCAAAGAATTTATTGGGGGCGGGGGGCGGTGTCTGAGAAACTGGATGTGAACCAAGTACCCATACTTTTACTACAGGATAAATAAGCTGCAGGCCTTACTCGAGGAGATATGCCAAAATTCATTAACCACTTGGTAACATCTGATTTCTAATCACCTTCAACTAGTCAATTAATTAATGGAAATGACTTAATTAATGAACATACAGTATCAATCTGATCTACCTGATAAGGCTAACAGATTCTCATCTGCCACTGAAAAACTTATAATTCCGAACTGACTTCAGGTGTCAGAAGACTTTAACAAAGTGCCTTTTTGTAGGTCACTTCATATTGCAAAGGAGACAGAACTTTGTCCATTGTAAAATATTAACATGGAATTATGTGTGTCTGCAGCGATAACAAGGGACAAATGACAAGTTGGTGATGATGTCATCATGCAAATGCCTTGATTTCGATACTTGTATGAGAAGTCATTATGCAAGCACATAGTCATGTTATTTCTATGATGTCAGCATATGCATATATTCATTTTGGTATTAGCAAAGTTTGTTACAGATATTATGGCAGGAAGGGACTCCAGGACCAGGCTATGTTTCACAAAGTCCATGTAAGTTTCTTGCAATTCCCTAATTAACTAGGAGGCCAAAGGCAACTCAGGTGAATATTTTCCAAAGTAAATCTAGAGAAAGCAATAGACAATAAAATAATGAATAAGCAATGATTCTGATCTACATTAACACATATGGAATAAGAAATGAATCTATATAATGTATTTTGAGCCACCATCTTTTCCTAGCAACCAGCCCTATTTATTGAATTGGCTCCTCAGTCAAGGAGGGAAATGGGATAATATTTTTTGTATATGTGTGAGAGAGTTGGGCTCCCCTTACCCTTTGGAGTTTTGTACTAAGACACTCTACAGCTGGGTCATCTCCTCAAAAAGAAGGAACACAATAAGAAAATTCTCCCCTATCGTTTTGTTGTGATTTGAGAATGTATAACACTTAAATTTTTGTTTTATCTTTTTATTTTTTGAAAGAGAAAGGATTATACTTTTTATTTTCTTTCACTCCTGCTTTTCCTGTGTTCCCATTTTTAACTGGCTGTTTATAAAGAGTATCAATTTATTTAGATCATCTGGAGAAAATAAGCAGGCAGGCCTTTAATGATACTTGAACAGATGTGTGAATTCTATCACAGTTTGTTATATGCTGACAGAGAAATAAAATCAGCACTAAAGGAAAAAATAATTATTTAAAACCAATGGGTTTGTTATAATTTTATTCAAACTTACACTGAAACAAATAAAAAACTAATACAAACCAATGAATTTAAAGGTACAATAAAGTAATTGCTTATTCCTGAGAAAATGTTCCATTTCATTGATAAGACTGAACTGACAGAATCTCTCTATGAAAGCTAACTAATCTTATCCTAGTTACATTAATTTGGTTGTTTGCCTTGTTCAAAGTTTAACAGAATAGTAGAAGCTCCCAAGTTTAGATCACCAGGTTATGTTGATAATGATATTTCAGAATAAGAATAACAGAACTGGAAGGGACCAATTCTTCCAGTCCAACCCCCCTGCTCAAGCAGGAAACCCTATACCAGGGGTGTCAAACTCTCATCGTCATGGTGGCATCATGTGACATATCAGGACTTTTCCTACTTCGCTAAAACAGGCGGAGACCTGGCCAGCACCAGAGATGGTATTCAGCAGGTTCTGACCAGTTCTGGAGAACCGGTAGTGGAAATTTTGAGTAGTTCAGAGAACCAGCAAATACCATCTCTGACTGGAGATTTTACCTTGGAGTTCCTTCCCTGCCACATCCACCAAGCCACACCCACAGAACCGGTAGTAATTTTTTTTGAAGCCCACACATGACACATCTGGCCCACGGGCCATGAATTTGACATCCCTGCCCTATAACATTTCAGACAAATGGTTGTCCAATTTCTTTTCAGAAATTTCTAGCGTAGGAACAACCACAACTTCTGGAAGCAAGCTGTTCCACTGATTAATAGTTCTAAGGAGAAAATTTCTCCTTAGTTCTAGGTTGGTTCTCTCCTTGATTAGTTTCCAACCATTGCCTCTTGTTCTGCCTTCAGATACTTTGGAGAATAGGTTGACCCTGTCTTCTTTGTGGCAGCCCTTAAAATAGTGGAACATTGCTATCATGTCACCTCTAGTCCTTCTTTTCATTAAAGTAGACATACCAAATTCCTGCAACCATTCTTTTTATGTTTTAGCTTCCAGTCTCCTAATCATCTTTGTTGCTCTTTTCTGTAGTCTTTCTGGAGTCTCAACATCTTTTTTATATCATGGTGACCAAAATTGGATGTAATATTTCAAGTGTGATCTTACCATTATGAAGTGGAACTAACACTTCACATGATCTTGATTCTATACCATTTTTAATGCAGCACAAGACTGTCTGGCTTTTTGGCAGCTGCAATTATAATTGCTGGCTCATATTTAAGTGATTGTCCATTAGGACTCCAAGATTCCTCTCACAGTTACTAGTATTGAGTCAGGTCCCACCTATATTATATCTGTACATTTAGATTTTTCTTGCTTAAATGTAGAACCTTAGTTTTCTCATCATTTCTTTGTGCATTTCTGCAACTTTTTAAAATCACAAAAGGAAAACAACTCCAACTCTTATATAAAAAGGACATCCATATGAATGTTTAAATTTTCTTTAGATGAGATATGGTGATAGTACAAAAACATTAATAGTTAACTTTATTTATGAAATATGCTCCCCATCTAACTATGAAAAGTGACTCTGAGCTTTTCATTATGTTGAAAAGGTAGATTTTATTTCTTGCAAGAAATTTAATTAACATTGATTAAAATATGCAAAAGTAAATCATGGATCAGGTTGTAAAGAGGTTTTCAACAGTGGAAAGGTCATTGAAAATTTTGATGGCACAAGTAAATAATTTTAGACTTTGGCCCCAGTGGTGTACTTTGTATTCTCATACTAACAATATGAGAATAATAACTATTTTAATGTAGAAAATAATTAAGTATTTTTTAAAAGAAAAATAAATGACTGAAGATCCAACAACATCAGACCATAGGACTAGTTTTTAATTGATTTTGATTTGATTGAATTATGGATTGTTTGATTATAGTTCGTGTCACATACTGATAGAGAGGAATATCTGTAGCCCACAGATGAAATGAGGGGTCCTTGGTGCTCTCAGTGTTTGGTTGTTTTCTTGCAGATGTTTCATTATCCAAACTAGATAACATCATCAATGCTGGTAGGGAGTAGGATTTCCTTTCATTTTCTATTGTAGGGGCTTGCCCTGCCAGTGTTGGTGGTGGTGGGTCTTGGTGGGTCTTTGATTGCCCTGTGTACTGTCATTTAAACTAACAAGATTCAGAGCAGCTTACAATAGACAACAACAATAACAATATAACATCATTATAAATAAAATTCAGCCAATCCTTCCTGACTTGTTATTCTGTGTCCTGCATTCTTGTACTATATACTGCTATCATTACCCTCCCAAAAATATTTTCCAAAATTGGTTGGTGGGAAGCTGTCAAGGGATTCCTGCAGATGCACAAACTCATTACCATAGTTTTGTAACTAAAGTCAGGGAAAGCTTTCTTCCAGACAACAAAAAGCAATAAAATCTAGTTCATTGAAAGGAACATATATGATTCAAGCTGCTTTATGACTAAAATAGAAATAGCAAATATAATATCATTTGCCAGCTGTCTCACAATTGCTCATTTAACAACTGTCTAAACTCATGATGTGACTTGAAATGGCTATATTAAATACAGTGCTGGGAGATTACTAGAGTATCTGTTATTTCCTTTTAGTTCTATAGAACTTGGTCCCATGGGGATGCCAATATGTTTATAGATTTCTACCTTGATATCAAAAAGGCTGGCTTGCTGGCTTGCTTTATTCAGTGTGTATGGCTGACCATTTCAACAAGTGACACTGCCCCATTTAATCTTTTCATATGAAACACACACACACACACACAAACACACATACAGAGAAAGAGAGAGAGAGACAGACAGACAGAGACAGAGACAGAGAGAGACAGAGACAGACACACAGAGTGAGAGAGACTTTCACAAAGAAGGAGCATATTGTGAAATACCAACCTCATCATCTTTATTTTCAGGAATGGTTCTGAGTCTGAAAATCTCCATATTGAGCTCTTTTAGAAAATGAAAACAAGGAACAGCAGCAACCTGCTTGCTTAGGAAAAAAGGACCAGGAATCATTCCTTCCTGTAGAAGAGGTGTAAATGTTACAGTACATTTCACTAGTGTTGGTAGCATTTTATTAAACTTAGTCAGGACACTATATATTGTATAACATGCTTTAAAAATTCCAGTTGTACCATCAGCTCCAAAAGGAGACCACTGCAATATTTTGGATGTTTTTCCTAATATTCTTTGATATCTAACAAATATATCTATAGTGATCATTATAAAAGAGAGAGTGGAATGAATGGTTACTATACCATATATTTTATTATTATTATTTCATCTCACAGGAGTTGTGCTTCTCATTTACTAGGCTTGCCATAAATAAAAGTAGTTGACTTGTTTGATTCATAGAATGGCACCTATTGCCACTGCTACTGTATTTCTCATTACAGCTTCATTCACCTTGAGATAGACAGTAGATATTTTATAACTAAATTCAGTGATAAGATAGATACATCAACCACTGGCCAAGCTCTGACTGGCCAAGACATGTATTTCTGCATGCAAAAAAAATGTGCAAAAAATGCATCATGGACATGCTTTCTTCATGTACAGAAGAAAACATTGATTAAGAATCATAAAAATTAGTCACTCCTTAGAAAGATAATAAATTAAGTGAAAGGAAGAATGATTTTGTTGTATTCCATGAGCTGACTATTAATGAACAACATGGTAGGTTTTTTTTTAATAATACCCTGTGGCATTGCAACACATAAAACCTTATTTTAATATCTTTAGGAAATGGAAATCTACTACTAAAGACATATTCTATTAGTGCATAATCCACTGAAATACTGATTCAGAAGAAGCAACATAAATCTAAGGCATAAGAATTCAGAATAACAGAGTTGAAGCAGACCTTAGAGGTGTTTTAGTCTACCCCCTGCTCATACAGGAGACCCTATACCAATCTTTTCTTAAAAACCTTCAGTGATGGAGCACCCATAGTTTCTGGAGAGAAATCAATTAATTGTTGTATCTGTCAGGAATTTTTTCCTTATTTCTAAGTTGGATCTCTCCTTGATTAGTTTCCAACCATTGTTTCTTCTCTTGCTATCTGGTGCTTTGGAGAATAGTTGATCCCTCTTCTTTGTGGTAGCCCAAAGGTGGTATTCAGCTGGTTTGCACCAGCTTGGGTGACCCGGTAGCAAGAATTTGGTGTGGGTTGCCAAACCAGTAGTGACTTCTGGCTGGCCATGCCCCCGAACCGGTCCGGTCGCCTGACAGTCACTGCCCGCTTGCTTGCCCCACCTGTAGCCCTCAAATATTGGAACACTGGTGTCATGTCACAACTTGTCCTTCTAGGAATGACATTCTGGATGACTAACAGCGTGTTAAAATAATTTTATAAAAACATTAGCATTAGCAGCAATAGTCGTCTCCAATTCATAATATAGATAGGACCATGTTTTGAAGAGACATTCTTCCATTTTCTGTGATTTTGTAATAAAACAAACTCCCAATATAGGAAACCTGTTTTTAATAGCTAGACATCATCATTTTTGCAATCTTCTATTAATTTTTAAGATGGATTTCAGGAACTTGTGGCAGTAGCCAGCTGCATTTCCTAATAATGTGATATGCTACAGCAAAACAAATCCTTCATTATATTAGAGAGAGTTTTGTGCTAACTTAAAAATAACAACTCCTGAAAATGTTAGAAATCCATTATAAGTCAACTTAATATTGAAAATAAAGAAAGGAAAATTCTTTATTGCTAAATGAGAGGGTGCAATCTCATACAAATAATATTGTATTTATAACTAGCATGACCATAGAATAAAATTTAATATGTGTTTATTACCAGTGAAGAAAAAAAAATTAGTCCAACCCATACAGTATCAAAATGACCAAGTATGTTCAATATGTCTAAATAAACTGTAAAATGTCTTCTCAAAGACAGTATTATTCCAAGTTAAAATCCAAATTATGACATTAGTCAGAAAACTATTCAAAATGTTTTAAATCCTATCTGTTCAGTCTTACATTTTCCCCACATTGAGCTGTCAGATATCTATGGAAAATGCACAAGCAATGGTATGAGTATGTTATTATCTGTTGCTCATATTCACTAATTTTTAGAGTTGTAGTTATTTTTAAAATATGCAACTATCAGAATTAATCATGATTAACAGCCTCAGCCCTCATGGATTTATCTCATATCTTGTCAAAGTAGTCATATTAGCCCTCATTTTACCTGATAATTTGCTGGCATTGTTTCTAAAGACAAACTCTACAAATCCTTCCTATTTTTTTTTTTTGCTGGATTTTATATATGTGTGAAAATTATAGGGGTTCTTTGGCAGAATTTTTGTCTACTTAGTTCATCTCATTTTATCTTCTTTTACTGAATAATGAAAAAAAATGTCAAGGTTTGGCTTCAATATTTTGGAGACTTGGAATTACTGCAGTCATAACTGTTGCTTTTTTCTTGCAATAATTTACTAGAAAGAGATATACATGAGGAAAATTAATATGAAAAGAAATAGATTTAGTCATATCTCAGAATTGATGATAGACTTTCATGGATGATGAATAGTAGAACAATCTTTTAGAAATGGGAGCTATTTTGTAATTTCTATCCTACAATGAACATATCAACTTTCCTCTATAAAAATATAAACTCGTTGCATATACAAGAGAGAGAAAGAGAGAGAGAGATATCTTCTTGGCAGTTCTCCCAAGGGAGTCAAATGGAAGATATTATGGCACTAGTTCAAGTGAACAGCTTATTAGATATTCCTGTCTCATCCACTGTTGACCAGTTGCTAGGGCTTGCTCCAAAACATGGATGACTCCATAATGATTATTAGTGTTGTAGAAGAGATTGTTTGAGCTAGGGAGAGAAGTCAGGTGGGGAATTAGTCAGGAATCTATACATAGGTTCAAGAAGGTAAGGTCTGCTCCCCCCCCCCTTTCAAATTCTGTTGAACCTTATATAGTTTGGCCCAGGTACAACCACCAGTCTGAGAAGATTCCTGTGTTATAGGCATGAGCAATAAAATAACTAATTGAAGTCATGTGCAGATCTGGTTGTTACAATGCTGCTAGATGGCATTTGTACCATCAGCTCTGACAAGCTGCTACCTATTTCTGTGGGATCTAAGATCTCATAAATCTGAAGTAGAGTCTCTGTGATGATCTATTTCAAAAGTCTCCAAACTTGTGGATTTGTGGACTTCAGTTCCTAGAATTCTCCAGCCAGCTATGCTTAAAGTTGCAAAGTTTGAGGACCCCTGATCTATTTGATCATTTCATACACAGAGAGCCCTGAGGGTTTCCCCAGCTTCTCTTTAACTCCATATGTATAAAGGACAGAGAACTCTATCTAGAGATGTAATTTTATTTTCAGATGGTCTTTCAGATAAGTGATGTGCCAAGCCATGCACGGATGCTCTGTATGTTGTACCATACATTCTTTATTATCCTTTCTTCCATCCATTACTACTTGTTTTTAATAACCATTTGAGATATCATTTCACCCAAATCTCTATGTATGTAATTTGTACTTGAATTATTTATCCCTTAATTTGAAGACATTGTGAGTGATTCAAAATGTCTTTACAACATATAAATATGTATGGCAATAATGATAACATATAGTAATGACAGTAACTTTGCATTTTTGCCAAATGTGAAGTAAATTGGTCTGCAGGCTTTGCTGAAGAATCCGTAATTTATTTTAAAGCTTATATACATTTTTTTAACCAATGGTCCTCAACAAAACATAATTTGGTAATTATTAATTTTTATTTCAATAAAGAATAACCTTACTGAATACAAAAATCCTTATGATTCTTGCATTAGGAAAAGAAAGTTTAATTATTGCATTTTTCATTCTTGTATGTGCAAGAATCAATTAACTACAAAGATTTTCTCTTTTCTTGTTTACTTAGGAAAAGAAGAATATATTGCAACATTCAAAGGATCAGAGTATTTCTGCTATGACCTCTCCCAGAATCCTATCCAAAGCAGCAGCGATGAAATAACTCTGTCCTTTAAAACTCTACAGAGGAATGGACTAATGCTTCACACTGGGAAGTCAGCTGATTATGTCAACCTTGCCCTGAAAAATGGAGCTGTCTCCTTGGTTATTAATTTGGGCTCAGGGGCCTTTGAAGCACTGGTGGAACCTGTGAATGGGAAATTTAATGACAATGCCTGGCATGATGTGAAAGTAACCAGGAATCTGCGTCAGGTAACAGTACAATGGTTACAGCAATAACTGACTTTGCTTTTGCTACAGCTAAGTGTTTGGTAATCTTGCAGTTAGAATAACATGCAGCTGAGTGTTTAACAGACCTCTGAACCCTAAGGTTCACCATGTTATGTAGAGATGTATAATTCTTTTAATACATGAGCACAGGCACACCTAGAAAGTAATTTTTAACCAGGATTGGTCTGAACAATTATGCAAACACACCCAGATGCTTAAAGTTGTTTATGTGTGAGAGGCAGATAGACTGGGAAGAGTAGATTATTTTTATCAAGAAGACTAGACACTTGAATAATCCATTCTTTCCCAGGCTACTATTTCATACTTGTAATTTTCCAGAATCTCCTATTTTCTACTGCTGAAAAAAGCTGAATATTTCTTTGTTTTTCTTTTTATCTACTGGGTCCCTCAACTATATTTTAAGAAATCAAAAACTGATTATAAAGATGGAATAAATACCTAAAAATACATTTATAACAGACAATTTCCTCAAAGAAATATGTCTTGCCAATGAACTTATGCATAGCATTTATATCCTTAGGTTGCACTTCTGTATATAAGTTACTGCAAGAATTCCAATGAAATTGATGAGAGTTATCCATGCAAAAATGGTGGTAGGATCATATCCTAAATAGTTCTATTCTATTTCATTCAAATAGTTGTGAACAATTTTGCTTTGATTGTCAAGTTTAAAAAGATTGTGGTATTTTAGTGGTTATACTTGCTTTCAGAAAAAACCTTTGCTTTGCTATAAAACCAAATTTAGTGAGAGGGAACTATATTAATAATGAGACACTAATATCTGGTGAATCTATGGCTGAAATGGGATACAGGCAGTAAAGCCTAAATGTAAATCTTTTAATTCTCCATTGTGGTAACAATATATCACACTTAACTTTGTGTGGGATTTGACTCTGAAAGACCAGTTACTACCACTTACCAGGAAGCTTCTGCTGGC